>JAYKAV010003045.1:303484-337070 GCA_035582835.1 Phoebastria nigripes
CAGAAAAAATATAAGAGCAGGTTCTGTAAAAACTCCTTTGAAATCCAGTAACTCTATGCATAATATGACAGCTTTGTGGCTTTTAAGTGCCATGGGCCTGCCTTGCATATGACTGATTGCCTCCCACCCACCCCCCCATGCAATTCATTTTCTGTTCTTCTTCCTGAAACTCCCAGTTCTCTGACTCTTGTACTCTTGGTAACCCCAGCCATGGCTTTTGGATACCTACTGCTGAATTTTATGAACTGTTTGGGAAAGTGTTTAGTGTATGACAAAGGCAGGTCTGGTCTGAAAAGTGTAATACTGCAAAATGACGGGCAGGATCAGGATTGTTTCAGCTGTGCCTAAATAAAACTACTGAGGGGAGAGACTGGCATTAAAACATTGTGTTGGCTGCTGTGTTTTTTAACCCTCCTTCTGGAGCAATGCATGAGGCTGTAGACATTAAATATGCTTTTGTTCCTCTTCTTTAAGTACAGAAGAATCTCTACGAAAACAAGTCTTTCGGAAGAAATAAAAAATGTTGTGGCCTTGACATTTACTGGAGGAGGCAACTGTTTCACAGGTCTAGAGGGGTTGGAAAAACCCCCGCCTTTCACAACTTACGACATAGTTCATACTCATTGGARGTAGTGTAATGACTGTTAATTTGTCAGCTCTCATTTGACAAGGGAGCTCAGACTACAGTGTTAATTGAAACACAACTGGGTAGGGGATGGCAGTGTCCAGTTGGGACAGTGGTCTTCTGAAACACTTCGGTACTACTTATAGCCAAAGGAAACATGGAGAGATTTAAAACAGATGGTGGCAGGAAGAGCTAACACAGTGGTGTTCGCAGACAGTTACCTGCTCAGAACCACTGTCCGTAATTCGCCCTGCAGAAGGCCATCAAGATAGATCTGCTGCGGAAATTTAACACGTTTTAATAATAATCATGACAAAGGGACTCTCTTTCCTAGAGATCTGCATGGAAATGGCCTGGATTTAATTTGCTTGGTCTGAAAAAGATGATGTCTTTCTTCCTGTCCATGCAAATCTCCCTCTGGCTGCTGCAGGAAACCTGGAAGTGTTAGAAGTGACTGTGCACTGTTGGCCCTGCTCAACATGGATAAGTCTGGTTTTGAAACATGGCCAGCTTCCAATGCTCATTATTTCTCTTCTTTTTATTCATACTGTACATGTGCAGACACACATTCCCAAAGCTACTTCTCCCTGCTCTACTTCTTTATGACCGTTCTGCTTTTTATGGTACTACAGATATTCAGTTAGTTGGGTTTTGTGGGATTTTTTTGTTTGTTTTGTGACAGAGAAATGGAAATGTTGTGCCTTGTAATGTAGCCTGCTACTTCCRAAACTGGATCATTTGAAAGTTGCCTCTCCCATTCACATTTAACAGCTAGGAGATACCTGTCCATAGAATGAAGTAAGACCTGACAACTAACAAAATAAAAATGTCAGAAAAATATATCTGTTTCTTAGGAAAAATTTAGAAAATATTGGTGTTGGTACAGGTGGAGTGTTTTACTTCTACTCAGAATCTTTCCCAGCAATTTTTTTACCAGCAATAACTGAAAAACAGACAACTTGTTTTTCTCATGGTTAGACGCATCTCCGTCTACGTCAGGTTTGGGAACACATCCCAGTCCTGTGGTACTGTTGGTAGAGCCCTGTGGAAACCCCCAAATTCCCTTGTCCAGAGCTCGCTGCAAGTTTCTGCCTCAGCTCTCTTCCAAGCGCTTGTCCACACAGAAAGATGTCCTGGCACAATTGCATTGAAGGCATGTGCTGCCGTGTCTCCCCGTACTGGTGCTGCTGTGGGATAGAATAGGTTTTAACCTGAAATAATCATTCTTCTGGAGTAAAGAAATATTTTTTCTGGAATAAAGTGGCTGTTTTGGGAGCAGGGATGAAATAGCTATTCTAGAAACCTTATTCCATTTCAAGTGTAGATCTGTTGTTCTGCAGTAGCAAGCTCCTCCACGTATCTGAAATCCAGATGGTCCCCCCTGTGTGCCAGAGCCAGGTTTCAGACAGGTTGCCTCCTGGATGCTCTGATTTCAAGGAAGCCATGAAGGGCTAGATTTTCAAAGGCTTTTATCATCTTAAATTACTGGGGGGCCCTCAGGAGGACATAATAAGTGTCTAGTCGTGCCATTGCCATTGTGAYAGGCGCGACAGGCTCAGCCCCCCTAAGCGATGGAGTTGGGCATCTTGCTCTGCCGGACTGAAGCATTGTGAGCATCAGCGAGACTGGGGGCTCAGGACCCTTTGAAACTCTGGGCTCCTCCACTCTGAAAACCCGTCTAATCTATCATGCTGGGCATCTGCAAGCCATGAGCTGCCTTGCCCTAAACCTGTAAATGCGCAGTGCTCCCCAGTGCAAAGGAGTCCTTCCCAGCCCCAGCCGGGCACCGCAGCATGGCTGGCTCATCCTCTTCACTGTGAGCCGGTTCGCAAAACCTGAAATTACGTCGTCGTGCTTGTAAAAGTCTAATACTCAGGAATCTTACTGCTCTCTCTATTTAACTCTCTACGAGTAATGAAGTCCAGGGATTAATTTTTAATCCCTTTTAATTTTCTGTTTATTAACTTTTTTCCCTTCTCTCTTTATTTTTAGAGTAAATTGGAGCTGTTGTTTAGTTTTCAAACTGATTCACTTAAGATTCAGGGGAGGGGGAAAATAGATCCATGCCTGTAATTCTGGTATTAAATACTGTTTCAAAATGAAATAAATGAGATTAGTTATGTATGAGAGGTATCTTAAAAAAAAAAAAAAAAAAAAAAAAGCCTTCTTTCCTTGGCACAGTGCCATGGGCTATGTCTCTGCTTTGGGACACAGGGCGGCTTTTAGCTCCTGGAATTGGATATGTCCCATGGCAGCCCCTTAGGGTTTTCTCTAGATAGCCTTTCCTAGACAGTTGGATTTGAAAAGCAGCAACTGCATGTGTTTGACAAACCAGCAGAAATACTGAGTGGTGCACAAGCTGTAAAGAAAATTGTTTTGGCCTGAGACTATGGCATCTTCCCCCACCCCACCCCTGGACAAAAATTACTTAGCTTGGCAAAGCAGATAAACACACACAGAGAGACTGGTGATCAAAATTTTACCTTGTGGTGAAGTCTTTAACAACCCTGGCTGAGCAGTTTACTTTAAAAAATGAGTTATAGTTATAAACCCTATTTTTCAGGCCACTGGAATGACAATTGATTCTCGCTTACTTGTGCATTCAGGGCTTGAAGCGGGGGGGGTGGGGTGTGTGAAAACAACCACCCCAAAGCATGAGAAATTATTTCCTCCAGCAGAATGTCAGCATTTTCCATCTCTAAAGCATTTTCCAAATGACTTACATAATTCTTGCAACATCCTGATGAGGTAGGCATTATTTTCCCACTTTACAGAGAGCAAAACTGGGCAGAGAGTCAGTCAGGAAGCCACCCTGGGCATCCAGGCAGGGAAGGTCAGGACAAAAAAAGCACTCTCTCCTCCTTTGCAGTTGYTCCTTTTGCCCCAATGGGTGGCAGTCACCTTGAGGCTACTACTCCCCTCCTGCACATGAGAACAGGCAGAAGCAGATGGATATGAAAAGCCTGACTCCCACCTCTCCAGCGCAGTGGCCATCACTGAACTGATGTGCAGGTGAAGGCCGACCGAAGAAGTACGAAGAAAAGCACCATTATGATCTGCTCCTTCCTCCAAGTCATGATCTAATCTGGAGTTGGATTAGATGACTTTCCCCGTATCACAAGGCAAGTCTGGGTTAGAACTGGGAAACCATCTAAGATTAGATATTGGGGCTACTGACCACACACACATGCACGCACACACATCTCTCCAGCAATGTTAGGTCAGAAGAATATACACATAGCAGTCAATGAACTATATATATGTGTGTGTTGGTATGATTCAGTGCATTGGGGGCAATGGCGAGTTCTAGAAAAACACTTAGGTTTAAATGACCATTAGGCCTTTCTACCCTCCTCATGAGTAAAATGCATGTTCGATGTTTTTTCTCAGCTTACTCTACTTGTATAATAAACCTTCATTCCATCACCACTACTTTTGACTATAATACATAGGGTAAACTAGGGTACCTCATTACATTGGGATGTGCAATACACAATCGACAGAGCAGTCGTCTGAGCTGAATAGTCTGAATACAAGTAAAAAGAGCAAGTGAGCTTAAACAGTAATATACTCCAATTTACAATATAAGCAGAACAAGTAAAAACATTGCTCCCCATCCGATCCTTTTTTTCCCCTCCATTACTGCCGTGCCTGTAAGATTGGCTTGGTAAACTGGATGCACTAAAAGATAAGAATTTTGCCTCTTGGAAGCTCATAAAATGATACTAGAAAAAGTTTTCTGACGGCTGATCCACACAGACTGCAGTCATTAGAGAATTCCAACGGGTAGAACAGAGAACCCTTTCACACAGCTGTGGAGAAACAGAAAGAAATAGCCACTTCACATATCTCAATGCTGTTTCTGAAAATGAGGAAGGGAAAAAAAAAGAAAAAAAAAAGGCAACATTTTAAGAGTCTTTGTCACTGTCCATTGCGCCATACATATCTGCCAGCTTTTTAAACCGAGGCCCCCAGTCACTGAGGTAATCGTAGTCCTGATCTCCGTCCGTAGTCACCGACTCCAAGGAGCTGAGGGACTCGGCCACAGAACCATTACCTTCGTATGCGTAGGTTGCTAACGAGTCATACGGGGGTGCCGTTGGATCTGTATCATTTTCCTTTAACCTTTGGTTAATGAAATCTCTGACATCCGTGTTATCTCGCGCTGCTGCAGTCCGCCGTGGCATAAAAAGTGTTTCCGGCACAATGTCTCTGCGTAATTTATTATCGTCTATGGCTTCGGGATTCCTCAGCGTGCCGATATCAAATGCCTGGGTGTCTTCCTCTCCACCACCTTCATCATTATAACTGACAATGTTGTCTCTGATGTCTTCTTTGGAAATAATCAACGGCTCTTTTTTCCGCTGCCGTCTCAGTGCTGCAAACAGCACCACTGTAACTGGAAACAAAAATAAAAGGGGAAGAGAAAGGGAAAGGTTAATCCCTAACTCCGTTAAAACCCAGAAGAAATGGTGTGCCTCTGCTTGAATTTGAAGTTTTAAAAGACTTTTTGCAAAACTGCAAATGCGCATGTCAGGTTTTCAGACCGTGATTGCTCTGCCTGTGAGTACCTTGGGAGATGAAATGGCATGGATATGCGCTAGAAGAAAGGAGACGTCAAGCTCGTAAGAAGCCAAGTGGAGTATCTTTTTGGCAGTAGGCACATTTTTACCCAGTCATATAGCAATTTTTTTGCCTTGAGAACAGAACCAGTTTCATGAGAGTTGGGAAGGGAGAAACACTTTCTCCAAAATAAGTAACATCGGGTGTTATTTACCCTGAACCCCTGGGATGAGATGCAACTTGTGCTATGGACAAGGCTAATGTGTACTGGGCTATGATAATAAGTTAGCAAAGCTGCATTTCAAGATAAGTAAATCTATCCTCCTCTGGAAAAAAACTTGGAATATGGAGTGGATTTTCAGCCAGCACAAAGTCCAAGTTTTACTAACTTCCCTGGCATGTTTTTACAATGTACATCACCTTAAAAAAGTACATGGCTTTTTTAAGCTCATGAGATATGGTAATGGTATTATTTAATCTGCCAAAGGCATGAGATTTCTCAAACAGATAATTTTATGCCTTTCATTCTAAAGTGTGTGTTTATGTATATATATATATATATTTAATTTATTTGGAGGGCAGGAACTCTTTCCAAGGCCCTGATCCAAATTTAAATATTTTTACTCGATAATGATCCCCAGTACTGTTGGAGAAGTGGCCACAGAGGGTGGGAGGGGATATGTTCAACACATGATTTCCTTTAGAAGCTAATATCAGATTTCTTAGCTGGATTCTACCTTAAGATGGTAAATGACTGAATATTTACAAATGAACAGCAGCAAGGAGCTGGRATGTATTACTACTTACTACAGTATTACTACTGTATTGCTTTCATAGTCTGAGGTCCACAGTGCTCAGTATTTCATCTCTGCTGTGCAAACTCTGAGAAAAGACACATCTTGCTGTCTTCATAGTTCTTTCATAACAAAGCAAAGCAAATCAGAAAATGCCTAAGCTCATTGATATGAGATGATAAGGTGGTTTAAAATTATCTTTCGTGTCAGCTGTGTTTCTAAAATGGTGTGTGAGTCAAAGCATAGTAACTGTTAAAGACTTTTTTTTTGGCAGTCCCTTCCTCATTTGTAACCCTGTTAAGGGCAATGCTAAGGGCTAAGGACATCCCCAAAACAAAATTTAGCCCATTGAAACTTGTCTTTCTTAGCTTCCTTCAACAGACAAAAAGCTGATTATTTTTTTAAAATGATGGGCTCCCCTGCAGGATTGCTTAGAGCAAGGTGCTATCTGTAGGTGTGCTCAAGCATGTTGTGGAAGATCCTCGTAGTCTTTCTCTCCATTGACTACAGAGGGATCCCAAGAAGATAGGATAAAGTAGGAAAATGCTCTAATTCCTGCTGTGTCTTTACCATAGGAATAGTGTGAGTAAGGGAGAACATGTGTTAATATGAGTTGAAAGGAAATAAGTGAGGCAGTGAAACTGCAGGAATTAGGAGGGCTGGTTCAGATGGTGAAAGCTTCAGGCTCTCACCCTAATGATGAGGATTTACTTATGGTGTCACATAAGGGTCCTAATCTGAGTGATGCTTCTTGCTTCTTTGTGCTGCTGTGCAAAAATGCAGTAAGAGAGAATTCTCCTCCTTAAGAGCATAAAGCTGTGACACTACGTGGGAGGATTGGGGAAAGGTCTATGTGAGAGAACAAAGATAGCTGGAGAAAATTTTGGAGAACTTGAAAAACACAGCATCGATTTTGAATGGGCTTCTGGAATAGACCGGTAGAACAGTCTGAGGAAGTGTAGGAATGATAGGCTGTACATGGAAGGGTTGCTGAAGTATCTCATTAACAAAAACACAGAATATGCAAGGATGAGACTTTGATAATTATGTCATATCTCTGATGCTTGGGTTTTCTTATTTTGTGCTGAACTTTCAGGCAAAAAAACCCCATTAGAAGTTATATGTTAAAGTACACCACCTTTATTTGCATGTCAGTGTTTAGCAGTATCTGAGGCCTCCTCAGATAGCCGCTAGGCTTACTCAAACTGCAAATAAACCTACCACTTTACAGGCACTTTTTTTTGCTGCTAAACTTTAAGTTGTGGTTCAGGTCGGCCCAGAGTATTGTTTTTCACTCAGTAGTGGTTGCACATGCAAACCCTGCAACCAGCCTGAAAATAGAAAATTATATAGCTAAGTTAATTGAAAATCTGCTTATGCTGCATGGTGGCGTGAGCAGTAATTGACATAAAGTGCTGCTTAGCACACAGAATCAATTATTTTCGATTGACATAAAACAGGAAATCGTTTAATGTCAGATTGATATTAATGAGCACAGTTGTACTAACGAGTGCAAGACTATCTGCAGCATTAGATTTCTTTTTCTGGTAAGGGACTTGATACAAAGTGAGCTTAGCCCTTAGAGGCAATGATACCATGTTTTGAAAAATTAATCTAATGGCGAATTAAGGGTAAGATTTTTATTGTGGGAATCTTTTCTGAAAATGGGATAGTGCTTATTTGGGCAAGCCGTGACTATATTGTTAAAGTCTGAGAATCACAACATGGTCTTTGACTCATCACTGGAGTGGGAAATTTTGTTAATAGTAAAGATCAAGATGATTCTGCAGGAGGTGATGAGCATGTCCAAGGAAGATATGAGTATAGCAGAAACAAGTGGAATCGGTGAGGAAGCGTTTTCTCCCCAGCTTGACCCTAATACTGTAACATTGGTCTGACTCCCTTCTTTCCTGGCCAGATACTAAAGGTGACTAATAATGTCTCCCTGAGAACTGCCTGTGTTGTATTGTACAGTTCTCCCCAGATGAATAGAATATGGCTAAAGGCCGAAGGACCAATCGTCTCTGCTGTACAAGAGGGGTGGAACCTGAATGAGAGGAATGTGAGAGATGTTGCAAACTGTCCTTATTTTTATAAAAAAAATAAATGTTGACCGCCTGTAAGTGCTGTAGCCAGAGATCTGTACATCCTCCACACTCAGGATCCAACCTCTTCACATTCACAGGYGCCTGAAAGGGAGGACTCCGCAGCTTTTGAGAGAGTGCTTTAGTAGCCACCCCATTTCAGCATCCTTTCCCAGCAGGACAGAAGCACTGAGACTTGTTTCTCCTCAGTTTAGACACAGGAAGTTAATTGTTTAAAACTAAGTTATCTGGCCTCCTTCTATGGTCAACAGAAAGAGACAGACACCTGCAGGAGGTGATTAGTCTGGTCCACCTCAGATACCAATAAGGGGATGGGATAAATGTTTCTCTACAGGTGCCTGTCTCTTTTCATTGACCAGAGGGTGGATCCCAGCTGTCTCCTCTTGCTTGGACGTTGCTAACTTTTAGATAACTAAGATTAGACAGGATGTGTTTTTATACACCACATCTGTAGCAGCCCTCAGAGGAGGAAATACAATAATACAAATGCAGGATAAGACAAGGATGTCTTTGCTTTGCTCTTGTCCTAGCCTTGGTATAAGCACTTGTAGCAATGCAAAATAACCATGAAAGGAACAAAATGCCTCTGAGCTACTTACCAAGTAATATAATGATACAGAGAAGAATGGCAATAAGAGCCCCAGTGCTAAGACCAGTAGGATGAATCAAGGCTTCTGCATTACAGGACAGCATCTTTCCTCGATGGTCACAAGCACATACTCGAATAGTCACTGTTTCAGTGCTGCTCTGGATAGGGTAGTCATTGTCTGATATTACCACTGGCAAGAAGTAGGTACTCATTTCGTGCCGGTTATATCTGGTTTTTCGGGTGAAAATCCCTGCTGTGTTGTCTGGAAACACAAAGCATGCATTAAATCTTCATCTGAAGACTGAAAGCAAGGATGAGATAATAAAGAAAAGTCTTCCTAGAAATTCACCTCTGTTGTCCTGTAGTGTAAAGTTTGAGCTGCTGGCTGCCTCGGGAGCTAAGGAGAATGAAAACTGATGTCCACTGTAAGAGTCATCTTTATCAACAGCACTTAATGTTTGTATCAGCTGAAACAATAAGAACAAAATTATCTTCAAAGTCAGTGGACCTTACACTTATTCATGTATTCTAGGATTGTAAAGCAATCTTACTGTATTCATTTTTTTCTTCTGCTTTAAGGCAGCTGATGCTGCTATGGCGAGCTCAAGAAAAGTGATCCATGTGCTGCTGATGCTGTTTAGGATCACCATACTATTGTATCCCATACCATCAGCCAGTAACATAATGAATTTGAAAGTTGGCAGGAAAATCATGTTGAATTCAAGAGCAGGCTTGGGTTGATGCCACTCCAGATGGGTAGGAAACCTTTGCATGTGACAAGCAATAGAGATGAAAGGTGAGACAGTCCAAGCTGACTGTATATTTATCTACCCAAATCTCATGTCACAGGAATTGTCTGGCTGAATCTTCCAAATTACCTGCTACTTTGAACCATTTAGTAATAGGACTGGTAGAGTGAGTTATCTGGCAGGAAATAGTTATATCACAGACAGGACCCGTAACAGTTACGGACCTGAAACTGTTTTTGAAGGAGGCGGTGGAGATGCCTGAATAAAGCAGAGAATCACAGAATGAAAATGAATCAGGGATAACAAGGTGCAGTACAGAAAACAACAGCGTAAAACATACTGTCAGATTAGCTGCAAGAATACTAAGTGTAATCAGATACTGTGCAGCCACTGTTTAGTTTAATTTTGCAAAACTGACAGTTTGATGCAATGCAAAGTATACCTCTTGATGAGGTGATGCAAGTGTAGTAGCAAAACTCAATTAATTTGGAATATTTTCTTAGTACAAGCAGACAACACACCTGTTCTGCCTTTGCATTTTCACAGACGAAGGTCTCATAAAACATGGCAAACTCTGGAGCATTGTCATTTACATCCAAAACCTTAATGAACACTGGGACACGGCTGCTTTGTTTTGGGTTGTCTGAAATGATAAAACGAGAAAGAATAGAGATTTTATTTAGTCCAGCTACTGACTCAGTGCAGGAGAAGAAAAGGATAGACTTAGGGTCTCATTGCCTTAATTATTCTCACTCACCACACTCCACTTATATTCTGTTGATTTCTGGGGAATGCATTATGGGGTGAATTCCACAAAATCGTGCTGTGTTACCATTACTCTGATTCTGTGCAAGCTATACAGTTAAGATTGGGTAGGAGTCCAGGATTTACAAATTCCTTTGAACACACCAAGTAAGATTATGAATGTATATGTGATATATATATAAAAAAATATAATACTAGAATTAAATGAAATCTATTTATCAGCCTAACCGATACAGTTTGGTGGCAACAAAGTTTCTAGAACATATTCCCTTCCATAACTCTGAAACAGGAAGACTGAAGAGTCATGAAGATGGGATTGAGTAGTTTTATTCCTCTCCACCTGTTATATATAATATTCTGTCCCCTACAAATCCCATGACACAGTTCCTTAAGCTACCATGATTACCATTATGTCATATAAATAGTAACTGTGGCTGCGATCACAGATATTTTGTAATCTGTTGAAAATTGATTTGGCTGATATTCTAGAGTTAACGCTAAAATGTATCAGCTGAAGAACATAAGCACTATATAGAATCTGCAGAACCCCATATGTAAACATGTTTTTTTCCCTATAAGGACTGTATAGTGCCAAGAGATTGAATTTGACAAGGATATTCCTGAGTATAAAACACTGATGAAAATATTGTCATCTTTCTAGATAAAAATGAAAGCATTTGGAAATGCACCACATTGTATAGACCATTCCTTTTCCTGTTGGCTTTGGTCCTGTTGGACCATTCCTTTTCCCATTGAGGGAAGACAGGCTTTAGACATGAAGATACACAAAATAAGGAAGAAAGGCAACAGGCAGCAACCTTGCCTAGCAGCCATGAATGGTGAAATAGGCAAGATTCTGAGGCAAAAAGTCACATCATAACAACCATTGACTCCAAAAAGGTACAAGACCTGCCCCCAAACCAATCTGTTACCACCAATCAAAAGGAAACCAAGAGACATTGCCAGGACTTGATCTGTGTCCTTTCTGCTCCATATCACACAAAAAATAATCTACGCCAGGTCACCCAGACATACCCACCTCAGTGCCTGGGAGTATGTGGGTGTGGGAATGGGAGAGAGTGAAATATATGAGGGAATGAGTGTGATTGAAATTAGTTTCATTTAAAATAAATACTTTCCCCCTCCCTTTCATGAGGGCTCACATCGAGTTTTGCTATGTTAATTTCCTACCCTATTTAATATAGTTTATTAATGCATTTTAACCTATGTTTCAAGTGAAAAAAATAGTGCAGTAAAATATAGCAGATCTAAGACTCTGTATGCTTCTACAAGCTTTCATTATAGTAGCTTGTTGAGTTAGGCTTTAATAAAAGTCCTATTACTGTGTTTATCACACTTTTATAAATTTGAAAATGCCTTCTCCAAAATTGGCACTGTATATTTGTATTACAGAGCTCAGTCATTTGGACAAAATATTGTGCTTTAAAGCTCCACAGTCCCATTGAAGTTAATATGATTCCATTAGGCATAAACCACTTTCTAATATGAACCATTGGGCTAAATTCATTCAATGTATAAAATAACAGTTTATGTATAATATAGACTAGGCTGAATTCTATGCTAAAATACATCAATGTTAAATTTTTATAATAGGCAGAGATCAAAGGTACTCATTTGAAGTCGCAGGACTGTTGGCAAGACTATTTTATAAGGGCATATCTTTCTAACAAATACATTCAAATATATTGGCAAATGTGTTTCTTCTCCTCTCAAGAATTACAATTGTTTTCTTTCCTGCTTTTTGAACCATGAACTACATATTTTCATTTTACTTCTAGGTGCTTACGGTTCTCACAATTTAAAATGATACTGTAATAAATAGAAGCTTCATAAAAACTTTATGCTCTATGGACATGGGTCTTTTTTCTGATTTAATGGAAATGTAAGTTGAAATATATGTACACATCTTTAAGTCTTTTTTTGTCATTTTTCAAATTATTTTTGCAAATTAATTGATGTAGGTTAATTTGTTTGCATATCCTTTAATTACTGCTGGGCTCCATCTCCAAAAAAAGCTCCACAGACTCAACGAACTGCTTAAATCTATTCATCTCTATAGTGGTATGTTTTCTGTTGAGCCAGCAACCAAACTCCTGAAGTTTTTTATTTTTTTTTCTGAATACAGCCTTAAAGTCCTGCCAATGTTTGATTTACCTTTAGGTGTAAGTAAAGAATATTTAAAATTACTCTGGGAATTCTCTCCAGTAAAACAGCTGAAATTCTGCAGCTGTGAATCAGTAGCCCTGTGTACTGAGTTTTATTGCCAGTTTGCCTTCTGACTGTGGCAGATGTACTGACCCAGTGTTTCACCAACTATTTGTTTGCAACATTCACAGCATGATTCTCTGGGCTGCTGAGCAACTGCAGCTCATACTGGTGAAAAAGAAGAACATTAAAAAATGGAGCTATCTGCACTTACTGACAATTCTAGACAATTAAAGGCAAAACAACTTCYGTATTTTCATTTTTTTTTCTACTGTAAAATAAAATCAAGAACAGTCATCACTGAAAGGTGTTTCTCTTTATGACTTTATCCTTTTTTTTTTACTTTTTTTATATCAAAGGGAGCACCCATGCATCTGAATGTGCATCCTGCCTATAACTTGACTGGGTATTTCTTTTAGATTACTTCAGTGAAATATACCTGGAGTTTGATGTGATGGTATGTCACTGAGAGCAATCAGTGATTAGCTGGAATTTCATGGTATGGGACTTTAGCTAGCCTTGCTAGAAATTACTGGTTTTAGCTAGGAGCATTAAGCAGTGGTGCTTTCCAGTCTAGTCTCTTGAGACTAAAATTAGTGAGGTAGCCTGGATCAGACCAAGGCTTGTTTAAACCGTAGCTGCATTTCAACCAAGAAAATTGCCTTTGGAAGGTATCTACCTCAGTTATGCCAAATTTGATCTACACTCAGTGAAGCATAGCCTGGGAAGTAGCTTGTTGCAGCCTGGAAGGATTTAGACAAAAGAGGAATAGTAATTAAGACAGAAGCCTGTGTCAGACACAAAAGGTTTAGTTGAGAGGGTTTGGCCCAGTAGAAGGTCTGTCCTTAGGGGAGGAGGCAAGGAACTAAATGAGTATTTCATATAGATGCTAAGTTGGTTTTCAGACAGTATACAATTTTCTATACTCTATGTTATTTCAGCTTCACTGAGATCAATGTAAGCATGCTTCCTAAATGTTTTTGCTATTCTTTCCTTTTTAGGTGTTTATTTTTCCCCTCCTCCTCTACCCAGGAGCTCAGTCTGTACTGTACAACTCTTGACCCTAGATCACTCCTCAAAGACTTAATAGAAACACAAACACCTAATGAACAGTCAGCCAGAAGTCAGTGTTTGGCATGCTGAAACCATATACCTAGCATTAAAAGGTGCAAATTTTTGACAGAGGGAGAAAACTATTAAGAAACATCATTCCTGTAGGCTCTAGCCCACTATTTTACATAACCCCATCTGCTTGCCTCAATGCTATTGTTTCACATCAGTTTTCAGTTTTAAAAAGACCTACAGAATAAAGAAAGCTGGAGTCAAGAACTCCTTAGTGACACTCTTCTCACCATTCAGCAGCTGATTGAGCCATATACACATACACACAACATAAGAAAGCAGAGCTTACATTGTCTCAGATTATGAAGGAAAAAAAAAAAAAGCCATTTAGCCTCTGAGTTGCACAAAGACTTTGTGACCATCATGGAACTGATGTATATATCTACCATTCCACCATGCTTCACAATTATAGGCACTGTGGCTCCACAAAAGCGAATAGAATTGCATCCCCTAATATTTGAGCATGTCACATTCCTATAGTTAATGTATTAAAATAAAGAGGATTGTTTATTAAGGCCACCTAGCATACACGTCCTTATCTAGATCCCTGGCATTTCAGCTCCTAAAATCAACATAACTAATATTATCATAAGATTACTTCTGAGCAATCCTAAACTAAGTGACAGACTGATTTGTAACTATGGCTCATCATTTCAGAGGATGTGAAAGAAGTTAAAAATGGAAATCCTTAAAACTGATTAAGATCTGGGCACCTAGCTCAGCCCAGCCACCTTAGTCTTACCTGAAAACATCCAGCCTGTGCTATATGCAGCCTGGATCAGACTGAATTCAGCCATGGAATGCAGTTTGGCTTTAAACCATCTTGCTTGCTGCATGCCAATTTCAGAATTCAACAATCATGTTCAAAATTAAAAATGGCTATTACGGATTAGAAAACACAGAATTGTTACCTTTCCTCCCTGCTCAGCTAAGTTACCTCTTCATGAACTGTGTCCCTAGTTCTTCATTAGTATTGAGTAGACTATCCATATAACCTGACATCTGTCCAGCCGTGCTTTTCACACGCTCAGCTAGAAGGCTAAATTCATTACATCAGGGACAGCAGTGGTATTTAGGTTTGACTTACTGATCTCTGCTGCTATTACTGTAATGTTGTGCCATAGCAGTGTTTCCCGGTCAAGGGGTTTTGAAGTAAATATCGAACCATTTCCTGAATTGATGTTGAATACTCTGTCCATATCAGTGTGTCGATCTACAGAGTACCTGCAAATACAGAGACAGGGGTTAGGAGAATGCTTTCCTTTTAATTTCTATGTTCTTAAACCATTTTCTAAGACTAGACGTCAAACAGCTAGTAAATGGGGTTGCCTTTTGTTTTCAGCGTAGGCTTCAGAGTCTTTATATATTCACACAAAGAGCTAGTTCTGAGCTACTGGATAATGACATGTTGGAGGTTTGATTTAGAAGGTGGAGCATTGTCACTGAATAAATGAATTACTGTGGAATTTACATACCTCTGAAAATCATCAAAGCTTTGTTTTTAGTGAGAAATGTGAAGTCTGTGTCCTGAAAGATATGAAGTTTATTTTAAGGCTGAGTTGGCTTTCCCATTATAAAACCCTCTTTTTATGGTTTGATATCTCAACTGTTCCAAATCATTTCTGATATAAAATTTGACAGCTGGGGTGTGTTTCTGCCTTTCACTTCCCAGCATTTAAAAAGACTGCCCCCCAAAAACAAGTCAGCATGGAACAGATTCATTATTCCATAGAACGTATCACATAAAGGTTTGCTGTAATTCATTAAAACTAACATGCTCAGCCCTGCTTGATGGTATCTAGATGTGAAAATGAATGCTAACAAGCTCTGGAGGAGCTCAGAGTCTAAATATGGATTCAAATTTTCAATCTGATCTTTTGCTTTTTTTGCTGAACTGAATCCAACTTTAAAAGCAGAGCTCTCCAGTTCACGGGAGAGGGTGCTACCACCCTGATCCAAATGCTGTGACTTGGTTTCATCTCTCATGAAGAGAAAATTCTTGCATAAATTACGGAGGTTTTGAAGAAAATATGTCTCTGATGTTGCTAAAGCAAGAATGCAATTGCATTATTCTGCTCTTGTTTCAAGCCCGAATATGTGCTGATGTACAATCCAGGACAGAGCCTTAGGAAGCCCAGTGTGCTCCCTTGGTCTCCTTGTAGGCCACGTCGATGGAGACAAGGCAGCTACTGCTGTCTCTTGTGTCCACACAAGAATAAAGATACGGCTGAGCTGGTATGCAGTCAGATGAAAACTGGGCCAGGAGAATGACTGGCAGAGTTTACGGCCACTACAGGATTGAAGGGAATGCAGAGGCTGAAGAAAAATTTCCGTTCCCTGCTCTGTCCTAGGAGCCGCTGTGTGACATGTCCCTTATTCTGCATGGATTTCCCAGTGCCTGTGCAGTGTCTCTTAGCTTCTGAGAAAGATCTTGCATGGAAGAAGGAGGGAATAGAAGAGTCCAGTTGAAATATGTGATTCTGACAAAGGTTTAAAATGAATTAACTTGCTAATTATCTTGTAACTGCATTTTCTTTTCTTCTTTGCAAGTAAAAAAAAAGGGATATAATATCCACAGCAAATTAGACTGGCCTTACTCTAAAATGAGAATTTTAGTGTAGCCTACCTTCCTAAACAAAACTGTAGCAAGTATTAATTATTTGCACTAAATCGTTTTTCTTTTTCCACATTAAATTCCTATGGATGCAACCAAATGAGATTCAAAGGTACTTGAACAAAAAGCCAGCTTTTTTTGGTAGGACTTGCATAGGCACACCTTGCTAGTTTTTCAGGGGTTGATTTAGTTTTTATTCGTTGCTGTCGCTTGACTAATAGTACCACGATTTCAGCCGCATGAAGTCAGCTGTGGTGTCACTAACCTAGTTCCTTTATGCAGCATTGTAACATTACCATCAGCTTGAAAAGAGTATGTGAGAAGGTATGCAATACGCAGCGCTGACTGATGGGATAGCTCCAGCAAGCTGTGTTGTTTTGTCCAAATCTAAATAGTACATGTGAATTTGTTGACTTAGCTGAAATGTTTGATGGAAACAAGTTTATACAAACTGGTCTGACTCTCTTATATTTTGACAAAGTAAGTATTTGATATGGTAAACATTTCATTTTAACTTTCATTCATTCAGGCTTTTATATGATATTATGTTGGTATTTTGTGAATTCAATTATTTTTCAGATATTCTGTAGCTCATTTCCATATCTTTCAGCTGAAATACTTTGGTATTTCCATTTTGCAGTAAATCTAGATTTTGCATTCCTATTTGAAGTTAAATATCAGGATTTTCCATAGATTAGCTGTTCCAGCCAACTGTAATATTATGTTTCAGGCTCTTACTCAGCAAGATATTTAAGTAAGCAACTAGCTTTAGGCATGAGTTGCCCATTCATTGTTTTTTTTTCTTCAATTACGCTTTCACTCATGCTTCATATTATGAATGGACTTAAAAGATCTTACTGCCTTAGCACATTTTAATGCCTTGGCATATTGCAATCACTATCTTTACTTTGTAAGATTTCCCAAATTCAATCTGTGGTACAATATCTGGAAGAAATGAAAAACAAATTGTTCTGGACTTTTTCTAAGGTTACCAGAGCTGTAACGTTGAGGACTTCTTCTGCAAGATATTAAGAATTTTAAAATATAAGTCCTTAAAACCATATGTATATTGAGGCATTTGTACAGTGGAAAGTTAAACTCACAAAAAAAACCCCAAAACAACCAGAGAACAGCTTCTTCATGAAATGTTAATTTTATTTCTTCATATCCAAAAGAAAATACATACAAGGTCAATGCAGTTAAAGTATATTCTAATTATACCATTAACCCTGGTCTGGAAGGATTATTTTAATAAGCTAGACTGTCACTCCTGTTTCTCAGTTTGTATAATCCAGTCTCTTTTGATCAAGGACTGTTAATTATGTTGATTTGGTGGTAATTCTGACTTATGGATCATAACCTAGTAAGAATTAAGCAGACAACATCAAACTCATTTTTACATTTATTTAATGAAATTACTGGTGTGTATTTGTCAGATTTCAGGACTTCATCCCTTTCAAACCTTGAGGAATTGACAAGCTAGGAAGCTAAAAGGTATCTATGTAGGTTCCAGTCTCTCCTTGTACATAACGGGAAGAAAGGGAGGGTGAAAGAGAGAATCTAACACATGCAAAAATGTTGTCAGTAAAATACACAAACAAAATTAAGCCTTACATTTGTTTGCAGATCATTTTCATCTGGGATACTTTAGTAAATCAAATCACAGCAGGGAGACAGTTCCAGTGACTGATGAACTTCATTATGCCTCTGAGGAGTTACTATAGCAAAAAAACTCAACTAGCAATTTAAAAAGATCTGATGTACAATACAGCAGTGCCAGTTGCAGCATTATTTTTTTCAGTATGCAGCGGTTCATAATATTTCTGTTTAGATCAAACACAAACAGAATGCAAAACTTTTTTTTTTTATAACATAGCTGGGCAGTGGAGTGTTACTCAGGAGTGTATTAATGTGGCTACGCATGGATCCATATTCAAATATAGCCAAACATCTATTGGTGTATTTTTGTATTTTCTTAATGTCATGTCACAGCAAAGCTTATTTGTAAGGGCTGGACTGATGAAATGTAGCTCTACCAATACACAGGTCATGAACAATTATGCACTCTTACAACCAGAGCAGATATCTGCTTCATCTTTGCTATTGCTTCATTGTCTTCTGATGTTCAGCAGCTTGCTGTCTAATGTAACCGCAAGTCAGGAAGATTTGTGGGTCAGGAAGGGATGTGTGTGTGAATTTTTCATAGTGCATTTTCATAATGATATTGTGAAGGTTTCCTTTAATGGAAGATCAAAGGGGCTTTCATCTAACAGAGTTAGGGCTCAGTTTGTTTAAAAAGAGAAATCTTCACTCGAGTAGAGGAGAAAATGGAAGGTTTTCATTGTAATACCAAGTGTCTAAAGATTTTATTTTTAACCGTCAAGAAAAATTGACAAGCAAGTGACAAGTCATATCTATACAGTCTAATTGCATCTTCCCCGAAGCTCAGAGTGAAAATCGGATTTAGCATCTCTATTGCATGATGGAAAAAAAAAATCACCCTGTCAAAAAGATGCAGGCTCAAACCGTGCCCCTAAATTCTAGGAGATACCCAAGATATTAGCACCATAAAATTACATTTATTGCAAGCTAACATCTCTCAGGCTACTGCTCTCTGCTGGTTTCCTTCCCCTCTTACTGATTTTCATGTTTCTTCTTGCTGTGTTTATTTCTATTACTCTAACCTCTTCCTCATTTTTCTTTTTCTTCTCCTTTCACCTTGATTGTTGCATGCTATTAGAGTATAAAGGAGACAAGTTTTCTGCTGCACTGCATCAATTTTGACACCTCTGCTAAATTCTGCTCAATAATTATCTGATACTTTAATATGAAAGTACCTATACTGTATTAAATAACTGCCCTTTGAAAGATAGGTAAGTTTTAGCACACACATTCAATTAATAGAAAAGAGCCAGTAGGCAGTACTCGGCAATGAACAGCATAATCCCTATCCACTGTAAATCACTTATAATTAGGAGCTGGTGCCTGTGTGAAATGCAAATGGTTGTAGTTATCACCACAGGGAAGCAGAGGGAAGCAGGGAAGCACTCCCCTCACTCTCCAGTGCCATTGGATATAAAAAAGCAGGTTCATATGAAGACTGCAAGGGGCCTGGGTGTCACCCCAACCAATTTTTCATCTTCATGCTAGCATGCCCATGAAGACATGCTATAGAAGGCGTTCATTCTGTCCCTGGGATTCACCAAAACCAGCAAAACATTATGTTGCTCTTTAAGTTACTATGCTCTGCTAGTCCAGAACTCCATATAATTGTTGCATGTCATGATATAAATGAAAGCAAACCTTAATTAAAATTAGCAGGCTTAGTCTTGAACAAGAATTTGTGTGCAGGGCATTGCATGTAAACTGCAGACAGAGAGGATTTCTGCCAGAAACGTTTTAGATTTAGTTTCTTCATCTAGGAAATTAAGATGATAATATTTACCCCTCTCACAAGATGAGCTGAGAGCTTAAGACTTACTCATGCCTCATAAACATGGTAAGATATCTTGATGAAAGATAGTTGTTTGCAGAAGTGCAAATTATTGATGGGTTGGATTTTTATTAAACCTGCATTGTTCTATTTTGATCTTAAAACTACTATTGCATTTCCAAGGTGCTCAACTCAGAGACATGCTGAAAATTGACCTGGATTTAATATTGCTGTATTTTTCATTTCCTCCTCTTACTGCCTTGTCAGTAGCAATAAACTTTAATTAAAGCACACAGCTACTTAAAAGTTCTTTTATACTCTATCCAATACAACTTAAGTACTCCAGTATGTTTTCAAATGTACTGAAACAATGTAGCTGTTAATTTACAAAAAATGAAGGCTTAGGTTTAGCTACTCCAACCTTAACATTTCCTCCACTTCCTCTAAGACTAGTTTATTGATTCATGGCAAGTGGAATTTATGAAGTCCATGAGACTGATTCTTATCTTACTAACCTTGCACTGATACAAGTGAGATCAGAGTCTGTGTGTGCACATGAGCTGCTTTTAAGACATTTCTACTTGCAGTTTAGAGAAGGTAAATGTGACATCTGTTAAGCAGGTCTGGATGGATGGGAGAAGAAAGGGCTGCTGAATCACCCCCCTGTCATGTAGCCAAGAGCATGCACCGCACTGCACTGGAAAATGTTAAAGGTGGAAGGAGAACACTAACATCTTCTTAGTGCTCTTTTTGCAGTAAATTCTTCCATGGTAGAAATAACCACAAACATTAGTTACTGAAGAGGATAGGATGTAATTCAAGATGCAAGAGCCATGCAAACACAATCACACATACCTAGATATGCTCAAGTGTGAGAGATCATTTACCATCTACAATACTCCATATTTAAGCATACCTGAACAATTTCAGTATTAAAAGTGATTTTTTTGTGTACTGACATGAAAAAAGCAAAATTAAAGGTGTAAAATTTTACGCACAAGCTGAAATAGTCTATGCTTACTTGACAGGGTTCTTGGCAGCATCTGGATCCTGAGCAGTTATTGTTCCTATTATACTGTTTGTTGGAACATCTTCTTTCACCTCCATTATGTATGCTGGTCTGCTGAACACGGGGGGTTCATCTACATCCTCCACCTGAATTCTGACTGTAGCTGAGTCCTTGAATGGCCCCAGGTAGAGGAATCGAGGGTCCACGTGAGTATTGGTAGCTTCCACTTTCAGAATATACAGGTTTTTATTTTCGAAATCCAATGCCTGGGAAGAGAAAAAAAAAGTTTGAGAGGTCTGTGGGGATTGCTGTGGCTTGCATCCAGACGAGCCAAATGAATGGGGGGATGTCATGGAGAAGCCTGTGCTAGATAACAGGAGACTGAACTGGAATTAAAATGCCAGCAGAAAGGAGAAGGACAGGGCTCTATGCTACTGATGATATGGTATAGAAAAAAACCCCACTTTTTCAGGGTATTCTGTGCCTGGGACTCCTAAACATCAATTAATCTTTCCTTCTTAGTCTTAACTCTTCATGCCTTTTATTCTGTCATTTTTGGCATTTTGACGTTTTCTTGTCTACTCCTTGCCCCTAAGCACCACACACTAAAGGGGGGAAGATTTTCTTGGAGCTGCTTGTTTAAATATTGGATTCCATCACTGAAACGAAACACTGTGACATCTAGTGTCTGGACATCCAGGACCACCCATCAAGTAAAACATGATTTTATGATAGGCTATGACTATATTACACTCTGTTAAAAGTATGAAGCAGCAGCATTTAGTCACTCTCTGTTACAGTACTTAGAGAAATGTGGGGAGAGAGTAGTCACCCTGTTTTTCCATTATGTGGTAGAAGATTCACAGCTTCTGTCAGCAACAGACAGAAATGCAAACAGAGTTAGACTGATATCATAATCAGCCCCTGGAAGGCATCTCCTAAAAAACAAGTAATGACAGGTGTCGTACTGATATCAACAAGCAAGTGCATTTTCAGAAAATCTACACAATGTCTATCTAGTGATGACTGAACTTGAACTGATGGAGGATGATATCTGTAACCTTATCAAGCTTGCCTGATAACCCACTGAAAACAATATTTCTCAAACCTTTTCTGACAGCCAATGTGCAACCTAGTAGATGATGTCCATTGTGATTCAGTCAAGCGCTGTGATTTTTTTTCTAAAGCAAAAGCATGCTGATGGATTTATTAATTACATTTTTACAAAATGTGAGTCAAAAGAAATTTGTCTATGTACTTTAATACATTATAGCTATACAATTCAACAGCTTCTGATGGTGCAAAATAGGCAATGTGATACTGATTATTTCTGTGGTCTTATCACAGCACCTTCTAGTAAGTGAGCAAATCCTGTAAGCATCATAGGGAGAAAATCACAGTTGGGTGGCGGTGTCTCCTTGAGTTATTCTGTGGATATGTTCAGACTGTAGAATTTTTTCTCAATCCTATCCCACTCCCTAGGTTATTTACTCTCTCAGGTCCTTCAAAGTATGTGCATTGGTTTAGTAAAGGAGGGTGTAAGAGGAAAGACCCCAATTGCTTGTATAAAAGAAACTTTACGTAGGTAATGTAGAGATTCCTAATAGAAAGCATTCAAATTAATAAACAACATGTTACACTAAAAATGGAAAACAAATATGTGCTAGATAAAGTTTTGACTGGTATTTCAGAGGCTGGGATTAAGTGTGTTGATGTGTACCTTTTTGACAGTTATAATTCCTTCCTGTGTGTCCTTGTCTGTGGTAATTCCAAACATGTCATATCCATCCCCCTCAGTGATGCTGTATTCAATCTCTGCATTTTCATCCACGTCAGCATCATTAGCTTTTATCCTGCCAACTGGTGAGTCAGGTGGCATAGACTCAGGAGCTCTGAATTGGTATGTGCCTGCAGCAGACAGAGAAGGAAATTTTGTCAGTCAGTCTCATGGTACTTTGGATACCATCTCTCAGTCCGCTGTCCATGTTGGGCATGCACAGATGAGTTAGCGAGTTGCTGTGTCTTCAGGCCTTCCTGGGGCAACAGCCTTCAGCTTCCGCCTTACTTTCATGTGGATAAAAGTAACCTATTTTTCTATCTATTTTCTAGTATGATGGATAGGTATTTTGTTTTCCTACATAAATGTATCTTTAGCAACCTATGTCCTTTTCTAGACATTATCAGGGTCTCTGTTGGCCATATCAAAATTGTGTATGAAAAATGTCTTGAAGCCACAAGACAAATATTGAGAACTGCCAGAGGCCAATGCAGCTTAGTAACACTAAAAACAAATCCAGCCAAATGCCTGTTAATAATGGGCTACATTGAATTCTCCTCTGAAAAAACTCTACTTGGGGAATGTTGGCATTATGAAGCTGTATCTTTGGCTTTTATATTGAAGACACTTATGTCCAGAGATGTATAATTAACTCATTGGAGGCGGAGTGCTATATTTTATCTTAAGTTGCTCTAATTTAAATGGAAACGCTTTGCCCACAGCTAAGAACAGACTTTGAACTTAAATGACAAGTTGCTTCCAATAACTTTCCCAGTGACTTAACTGCCAAAGCTTGCTGATTCGTCTGATAGTATCTGCAATTATTTTCTCTAACAGCTGCTCTTGACTTTGACACACACTGACACTGTGATACACACACATCACACACAGAGCAGTGGTTAGACAAAGCAAAAAAGAAGAAAAAGAGAGAAAGAAAGAACGAAGAAAGGAAAGAAAGAGAGAAGGAAAGAAAGAGAGGGGAAGAGGAGTGGATGAAAGCTGAATCACTCTGAAACACTCGTGGCCATGAGTGGTCATTAATAGAAATTACTTTCTAAGAGATCTGGCTCAAGTGATTCCCTTAAATATCACACAGATATCTACCAAATGATCTGAGACGGGGGAAGGAAAACAGGTAGAAACATCTGGTATATTTATGTACGTGATTTTGTTTCTGTATGCAAAGAATATAGGAAAATCCATTGAGGCAAATGCTTCCTGGGTGTAAGTACTCATTTTGACAGAATTGCTCTTGGGATCATTTTACGTACTTAAATAAATATGTTTCGAAACTTAAATATGTTAGATTAGAACAGATATCTTAAAACGCAGTCAATGACAAGGTCTAATAGAAATAATATTGATCAAGAAATATGGATTATATCAGTCAAAGCTATTTAATGGGTAGGAAAAATAATGTTTCTGTACATTAATTCACCTCTCAGACTCTCTACTGCCAACTGGAGTAAAAAATATTAAGGATATATTTCCCAGTTATTGCAATTAACTTCAGCATGATCCTATTGCTTGCTTGTGTGTTGTCTTTTTCTTTCTTAAAGGAAACCTGATACTCAGTAAGTTCATGACAGCAGAAACAGTATCTGAGGTGAAAAAAAAAAATCAATTTTTGTCCATTTTACTGTAAAGACATAGAATGTAAATATTCCATACTCTGGGGGAAGCGAGGCGGATTGTCGTTTACGTCAGTCAATGTGATGTTCACCGTGGTGGTTCCTGATAATCCGCCCATCTGGCCTCCCATGTCCTTAGCCTGGATGACCACTTGGTATTGCTCCCTGTTTTCACGGTCCATGTTTAGCAAAGCAGTTTTAATAATGCCTGAAAACATGAAAATTAAAGAGGGGGAATTCACAAGTAAGGTACTGACTTTGATGGAAATTCTTATTAAAAAAACCCCACAGCCTAAAGAACAAAACAATCTCTGCGTAGTAAGTAAACTTTGCCCAGTACAAATATTTACTGTTATGACATGGCACATTAAATTACAGACTTGTCATATCATATCTCAGGCTGCTGCCTATGTGACAGACACAGTATTAGTTGCATCCCCAGAAAGATGTTCTACCTATTTGTGAGCAGTGTTATTCTACATAACTATTCACCCCCTTTCAGTTCCATGCTAAAGTCTCTCACTGAACTGGAAAAAGGCTCTTTGTTCATTACAATGTGCTCCATCTTTTCTCTCCTGTTCTGTCAATATTTTTATTTTGACAGATGTGGTAAAAAAACCCAACAACCTAACTTCAGCAAGACATCATTAAAGGGGCAGTACAACAACATTAAATGGGAGAAGAGAAATTAATTAAGAAAACTGTGAGCATCCAAGCATGCCCAAGTATATATATATTTCTATTTGTACATTGATTGAAATGATTTTGCCAGTCACTTCCTTCTTCAAAGGCACAAATATCAGTTATGAGGCCAACTCCTATTGAAATTCAATCATTCAGATTTACCATGAAGCAAAATGTTTGCATTCTCACTGGGTCTCTTAAGGCTAAGAACTGACTCCTTTGTAGGCAAAAGGGGTGAAATTCAAGTACTGAAATCCATGGCAAAATTCACAGCAGCTTCGACAGAGACTTATTTCACTCTAGGAGTTTTGCAATTTACTACCATGGCAGGAAGATCAAGCCTGTGGTTTACCTTGCTTCCCCTCTGTGCCCCATACAACCCTCTGGCTAAAAGATTATTACTGGTGAACTCCCAGCTACATTATCCTTATTATAACTCTAGATAGAAGAGCACATAGTGTACTGTCCAAGTCAGAATGAGTGCATCAGTGCAAAAATCCTTGCTTGTAGTATCTAATACCCTATGATTGAAGGGAAGCTCCCTTTGATCTTGACTCTCCCTCTTTTCAGAATTATGTACATTTTTTTCACCTCAGGTTTTTCTGAGATGTCTAATCTCTCCCTCCTTTTCCCTGTGTGAGACTCTGAGATTTATTTAAGAAACAATGCTAAAACCTGATTAATTGTCTGGGATAATCCATTCTTTTCCTGTAAGGATGCTGAGGAGAACTGATTTCTCTAGCTTCCAGCAACCTATCACAACGGATGTTCCCATTTAAGGAGTTTCTTGAGATCCTTTGTTTCTTGTTGGAGAAGTTTGTTATAAATCTTGGGAAGAGACTATAGATGTAGTCAGATAGTCAATGGTACAGCAGATTCAGTCAGCCAGAATTCATATGTTTTACATGCACAGGTTCCAAAGCTGTCTGTTATTCAGCCCATAAAAAATTCCAGTCACTGTGTATAATTTAAACATCTTCCAAAACCAGAACTCAGAAGTTTTGGATTCTATTTGTGATCTTCTAGTGTAGTGCAACAGCTAATTTTACCTCTTCTATCATTATTCTTAATTAAGATTTCTTTCATAAAATTAGCATTAAAGTGATATGTTGCAGATGTACAGAAATTATAATTACTTTAAACAAGTTTTGAAGAAGCAGAAGGAGAAAAAAAAAACCCACCTGAACAAACCCTCAGTCTTAATTTAGCCATTATGAAGATCTATGAGGATTAAGCACTTTTTTCCACACCCACCTGTTTCTCGTTTTCTTCTAAAAGCCAACCTATTTGGTTTAATTTAAGCATCCACGGTAGTCTCTGTACCCACTGCTTGTTAAAAATGATTGAAAACTGGTGCACATCCAGTACTAATTGTATTTATTAGACTTTGCTGGTAAGATTAAAATAATGTAGGTGTCATGTTCACAGATATATTGCTCTATTAAGTTTGTCAGATTTTGCACTGAGTAAGATGTAATCTCTTTGAAGTTTTTGTCTAATATGTCCTAGCTTGGCTCAGTATGTCATTTTAAATTACAGACATTGTCATAGAATGACAGATAAGGTCCCCTGACCTGTCTCAGATTCAACAGAGAAATATGGTTGTCCCTGGAGAATGCTGTAGACAACTTTAGCACTGTTCCCATATGTAGGATCATCGGCATCAGTTGCAGTGACTTGCACAACAAAGGTACCTGCAATGATAAATTAAAGAAAATAAAAATCCACGTTGTTTTTTTTTTCATGGCCAAGACAGTTTATGATGTAGAAAAAGCATAGTTCAGGTTCAGGTCAAACTTGTGGCAAAAAGTTAGAGACATTCTTATTTTATAGAAGTTTCTCTGTTCATAAAGGACATAGATACAAAACCAAAATGATAGTTGGCTTATTCTCAGTTCATTAAAATACAGTTATTGTACGTAGAATTTGAATCTAGGTTAAGAATATACTTTGCAAATTTACTCATGCTTGTAAGGTGTTTGACATATGAATGTAAATATGTTTTTTCATGTGTCTTCTGGAGAAAGAAATGGTGTTGAATCCTAGGCAAAGTGTTAACAAACATAAAGAATGAGCTTAGGTTCTGGCATTTAAAACAGATTTGTGAATAAAGTATTCACTTCATGTATTAAAATGTGAATATTAGGTTCTCTCTTCACCAGATGAGGTTTCATCCATGTGACAAGTCCCATGAATGAGAGGGGAGAGTATGCCCCAAAGTCTTTATTTTCTTATTGCTTGAGCTTTATTTTAATCTCATTCTTGATTATGATTAATTAATGCTTTTCTCCCTGGATATTATTTCAGATTAGAAATGTGCTTCTTGCGGTTTAATCATCCATCGCTCTCTGACACAGAAATCAAAATGACCTCCCTAAGAATCAGAGACAAAGAATCAAAACCTGTCAACTTCTCTGGAAAAGGACCAATCTTAAAATCATCTTTCAAGGAAGTTATTTTCTTTTCTTTTATTGATTGATTCTTACAGCTTGATACATTTTAAATCAATAGAAAGATTTCAGTGGACTTCAGTGGACATTGGAGCTTTGTTCTTTTGCATGAAGAGAGCAACAAAGGTCATAGGAAGTTAATGGCATATCTCAGAATCAGTGATGAGTTGGCTTGGGTGACAGTTTCCGTTCCTGAAGTGTGTACAACCACTTCTGCACCTGCTCTTTTCCATTTTTTTTACCCTCCTGAACTAAAGAAGGGTAGCTGAACAGATCTAGGGGTGGTATGGACACACTTAGGTGACTATGGATTACCATATTATTACACTGCTACTAAATCATGTTAACAAAGCATATTAAACTCTTTACAGGCGTCATGTAACACAGCTTAGCTCATCTCGCTTTCACTGTGAGCTAAACTAGATTGTATTAACTTGCATTTTTTGTGGTACAACAGAGGGAGTGGGTTTCACTCAGCTGACGCCTCTGATTCCAGCAAACTGTTGTCACTATTTTCCTGGAGTTAGATTTTTTTTTTTTTTTTTAAATGGCTGAGGTGCTTTTACTCCAGACTCAAACAGCGGATGTCTGTATTCAGTGCCTGTAAATTTTGGGCCCTTCATTAAGTCCACAGAAAGAACCCAGACCAGACACTGAAATCAATTATTAGTTAGCACCTACCAACATCTGACATTTCGGGAATGCTGGCATTGTAAACGTCCTTTGTAAACATTGGCTCATTGTCATTGATATCATGGATCTTAATGATGAACTCAGATTCTGGTTCCACTGGTCTTCCAGTCCTTCTGTTTATAGCCTGGGCACGGAGTATGTATACAGGCTTTTCTTCCCTGTCTAGTCTCTTTGTGGCCTGGATGTCACCAGTGTTTTCATTGATAATGAAGAGGTCTCCTGCTCCRTCTCCAGAAAGGATGTACTTAAGTGATCCATCTCCTTTATCCTGGTCTGAATGCAGCTGGTGGTGAAATGGGAATAAAAAAACAGAAAGGAAAATAAATAATTGGGACACAATTCTAGATACTTTAACTGATACCATGATACATGCTTTATTATTATTAATACCCAGCCAAAAGGCTGTACACTGCTTTTGGGAAATGAGATGATACCACAGTAGAAGCAGTGAATTGATAGACTTGTGTCTTGATGTTGGAATTGAAATCGTCTGCAATATTGTAAGAAATTGCCTGAGGAAAACCATGAACTGAAGCTGCAGATCACTTTCCCAAGCTAAGCATACATCAGTCAAATATAAATGCTAGTGGCTTAGGTGGAATCCTAGGAATATGTAGGACATTGAGATCCTACAGTGGAAAAACACTGGATTCAGGAATTGCAGTAAGCAAAGTATTAAAAAGTGGCCAGGCCAGCTACTTCTTGAGTTTACATTCTGGATGTTCTGCTCTTACGCCCTGTGGACATTATGTAATATACCACACAGTGCACAACATAATAACATACTAAATACATACACGAATAGCAGATAAATACATGCATTCACAGATGTGGTAAACTAAGAGCAGAGGCCCGCAGGCATACTAGACCATTCCAGCACTGGCAATGAAGAGATCAGTTGCCTTATCCAAAGGGACATGGACCAAGCTGAAACATGGTGGGGGCAGGGGAAAGAAGAAAATGGTGGTAATTAGCATACAAAACATGAGCTGCCCAAGTAATCATCTTTTTTTTCGCAAGAG
Source organism: Phoebastria nigripes (assembly GCA_035582835.1). Taxonomy (NCBI): domain Eukaryota; kingdom Metazoa; phylum Chordata; class Aves; order Procellariiformes; family Diomedeidae; genus Phoebastria; species Phoebastria nigripes. The sequence goes on from JAYKAV010003045.1 coordinate 332,336, forward strand.
ATTTCCACATCTCTTTAAACGCTGCTTAGCACACATACAAGGTATGACTGATTAAATCATGCTCTCACGGCTGTTCCTTTGATAAAGGCTTATTTATCCCTCCTGGCCTTAAAATCAAGGCTAATCAACTACAATTTATTTTGTTGTTACATTAGAGAAAATAAAAATTAAAAAAATGAAACATTAAAATGGCTTCTAAAGTCAGGGCATAGGTGATGAAATTAATGGGAAAAAATGAATCTATTAGGTAGCAGATTCCTGGAAATTGTTGATTTCATAGAAAAGACATGTTTATGAGTCAGAAGAGTTGGACTTTCTCAACAAGTTCTTTGCTTCACTTTTCCCGCATACAAGTTAGAAAAAAAATACCTAGTTGACTATATGGCAAAGTACTTAGCATTGCTGGATGGCATGCTTTGTAGAAGAGAAAGATTTGTAGGTTGAAAGAATATAGAAAATCTTCACATAAACTTTACCAATGCCTGGCTATGCCCCTACCATGCTGGAAGGGCAGCCTCCAGCATGACCGTATGGTCAATGTTTTGGGCTTCCTCCAACTTTCTGCCCAGATCAGTGCTATGCTGGCAGGTTACTGACAACCCACTTAGTGGTACAGTGCTCCACCATGTGTGCTTATGCCTATGGTCCCTACAGAAAGCATGCTCCATGCAACAAGTCTGCCTTTAAGGGCAAAACTCTTTGTCACCACACATTCCAAAAGTGTCCAATAATACAAAATATCAGAACTGTAGCACGTTTAATTGTTAGCAGATGTGCTGACGTGCTCTTCTTAATTTTCTCCTTCAGGAAGAAAATGGGCATTCCGTGTAATTTTGCACAGAGCCCTTCCTCTTGATAATAAGAATAYGAATAAGTAGCTTGTATGCAGCATTTTTCATAAGCAGACTTCAGAACCCTTCACAAAAGCAGTCAATACTGTTTGCTCTTTTTTTTGGATAACAAAGCATAGAAACTTGAAGCTTCTCAGAAGGCTTCTTGGAACCTGGAATAGAGTTCAGGTCTCCTGAGTCCCATGCAGTTGACCAATACACTCGGCCATAGGGCCTAGAGGAATTATATGATTCACTAGATATAACCTCAGCCTCTGAGGAATATCTGTTAGACCTGCTTGTTAAGAAGTCAGGCTAGAAGTCTACTGCAGGAAGTAATTTCAATAGGATATTTGAGTATAATTTTCCTCAAAGGCAACCTGCAACAGAAAAGGCAGGAAAATAATTTTGTCTTTAAAACTGTGTATTTTTTATGATTGTTTCACATAAAAAATTCAACTTTTGTTTGCCTTGAAAGCCTCTTTAACTTTGTCTGTATCATATTTGGACAAACACAGCCCTCGGTAACAGGTTATCATAAATTCATATGAATTGTGGAATAGTGCTGTTGTAAGACTTGTTACAGGCTGAACTCCCAAACTTATTTTTATCATCATTTTAATTAAACCTGGTTTCAATGAACAAGGTAGCAAAAAAATGTGAAGCTAGAAAAGGTGTTGGAACCACTAGGAATTGTCGTCCATAATATTCTTTACCTAGCCCAGACCACCTAAAGAGCTAAAAATGGAAACCTGTGTGGTTTTTTTCAAGTCCATAGTTTATGAAATTTCCACTCCTCCTCCACAATTAATCCACCTGTGTAAGATCGACTGTGACTTTGGATATCAAGACAAAGTATATCTCAGTGTAATGACTCATCAATATTGAGAATGAGGTGATCATCAAAGGTTCAATCTCTAGCCCCTCAGCAAAAGCACTAACTTTTGAAAATAAACATTCCCTCCGACAAGATCCTTTCCAACTTCAATACCTTTAGTTTTACAGCTTTCCTAAGACATGACAGAACCAACTAAGTGCTCAGTTGGCCAGGCTGTATGTATGTGGATTATTTACTGTGAGAACGAGACCTGGGGGAGGTCATGTCCTATGTACCGGTGTATATTACGTAGAGCTAAGGCTGGCTGAGTGCCTGCTCTTCAAACCAACAGTGAACTTACAGTGTGTCACCATATGTGGCCTCAAGAACCTCGTTCACAAAGGGTCTCAAAAGGTACGATTACAATCTGCTTGATTTCAGTAAACTAGGATAGTTCCCTAACTGCTTGTCATCAGGGTTTTTGTGGGATATGCCTATATCACACCACCAGCATCAACTGCTTAATAGCTGGGCCAAAACACTTTGGATTTTGTTCCCTGGTTTTCAGAAAGAAAAAAAAAAAAGTTGGTTTTATATATTAGAAAAAAGAAGCAGATGTCTAGAAAAGCTTCTCACAGATGATAAATTTGTAACATTCACTTGTGAGGAAAATATCCCAAAAAACGGTTTACTATTTTAGATTACATTATCTGTCCTTAACTGTTTGCTTGGTAGAAAAGTTTTATCCAAGCAAAGACAATCATCTGTTTTATTTTTTCTTAAGTGTCAGTTTATCTTGGAAGCAATATTTTGTCTGTGTGACCTATATGAAGGGGGAAATTGCTACTGTAACTAGGTTAAAAAAAAAAAAAATTGGGAATAAAATTACAGGACAAACAAATGGTGCAAGTTGAGGCCAAAAGGAAGGCCTGGAGGCGAGATGCACTTAAAAATACAGTTGATGGTTTTGTATATAAAACTTAACACCATTGTTAGGTTATGAGGATGAAATGAGTAGTAATAACTCAGTTGAAGTTATTTTTCACTACCCAGACACCTCATTGCAAAGGAAGTTTGCTGTGATGAGGTATGCATATAAATTATACTGCAGATGCTTTCAGCAGGACCGATCCTAGCCAATGCAAGATATTATAGCTTCACTCTGTGTGCTAACCCATGTTGCAAAAGCGTGTCCATTATCCTCTGCATAAAGTTGGTCAGATAAATGGGCCATGGCAGATAGTCATGGGATAGAATAAAACATCTTGGGACACAGTGCTCATGTCACCTGGGCTGTATCGTATTACCATTCCTCAAGACAAAGTTAYTTCAGCCAAAGGTTTTTAGGACTCCACATAAAGGTAGATTTTTTTATTTCCATAGGAACTCAGTGTTAATCAATGGCATTCATTTCAATTGGTGACTGAAATGAGCAATACCCCAAAGGTAAGCAGAATTGTGAAGAAGTAAGTCTATGCAATAAAAAGTAAATGCATCAGCAATTGCACTGTATTAATATTACAGTAAATTGATTCATTCAGAATCTAATCTACACACTTTTGTGAAATTGTCCATCAATCACTGGCTAAGGCTGAGGATGAACGACAAATTAAAGATTTTACTATGCCCTAGGCATACTTTTACTCATTTTACTTTAATACCACTGCTAAGTGAACCATCTGGTTTGCTTTTAATGACTTACAGTCAGATAAAAACTGTCCAGCCTCTGTCTTTCTTCTGCCCTCCTGAAATGCCCTGGCTGAAAACATTCAAATACAGCTCCCTGAAAACAGGGAAGGCTTCATGCCTCCAGGAAGAGGTGTTTAAAGTGCAGGCAGGATTGCAGCATTAGCTGCCTGTGTTCGATATTCTGCTTGTTGTTGCATACATTATTACTTTAAAAGCAGAGCTGTTGTTTTTATTTCCAAATTAGCCCCAATCTGGAGTAGCCTCCTTCTCTGCAGTGTCTCTGGCAGAGCCCTCCGAAAGTGCCAAGGGCGGTGGCAATGGGGTGTCTTCAGCACGATGAAAAGAAAAAGGCAAGTGAAACCTGTGCTCAAAGTATTTGTACCGTGCGCATTTATTTTTTTTTTATTTCCAGAGTGAATATATTTACAGCATTTGTGTTCATGTCCAACAGATAGTATTGCTTCACTTTAAAACAACACTCCAGAAAAATTTTACCAGGGCTTTAAAAATTGAGTTGGACCCATGCTACATACACAGGAATTACTTCAGCAAAGCATGTGGGAAGAATTTAAGGGTGTCTTTCATATGCTTTTGCAATAGGACTATAAAATGATTCAGCATGAAAACAGCAGATCCAATTGGCATTAAGATGTACAACTCATTATTGCCCGTCTCTGGTATTATAAAGTCATGAGCTATACTCCAAAATGTCAGCAGCACTTTCCAAAAGAAGCAGTGTTAGTGTGTTTGAACAGAGGTGAGGGATGGCGGCTCCCTGGGTGGGTGATGGCAGGGCCTGGTAGCCAGGGCACGTCCCACCACCCCAGCCAGGAGCAGGGCAGCCGGGGGGCACCGGGGCAGCCCCGGGCATTGGGTACCTCCCTGGGGATGGGGACAGGCCAAGGCCAGAAGAGGACGTGGGCCCGCAGGTGGGCCCGGCTCAGCAGGACCCATGGCCGGGTAGGGCAGGGCTGTGGGGAACTGGAGATCGGCCCTGCTGCGGCATCGCTGGGGCAGGGGCTGAGGGCCCTGGGAGGCTGAAATGGAGTCCTGGGCCTTGGGCAGGGCGGGGGGAGCCCCAGGGATCTGACGTGGGTCCTGGGCCGTGGGCAGGTGCGGGGAGGGCACACTGTCCTCTGGGCAGGGACAGTCAGGGCTGGCGGTGCCTCAGGGCCCCTTTCTAACCATGCTAAATTCACCTTGATATGAAAGTGTATGAAATAGCAGTATCAAAACTGTATAATGAAAGTGAGATCCCATATATTTTAATATGTTAAGGTGTCCTGGTTTCGGCTGGGATAGAGTTGATTTTCTTCCTAGTGCTGTGTTTTGGATTTAGTATGAGAATAATGTTGATAACACACTGATGTTTTTAGTTGTTGCTAAGTAGTCTACTAGT
>JAYKAV010003045.1:337260-406494 GCA_035582835.1 Phoebastria nigripes
TTTTGTATATTCTATCATTATTATTATTATCATTATTTTCCCTTCCTTTTCTGTTTTATTAAACTGTCTTTATCTCAATCCACAAATTTTACCTTTTTTTTTTCCAATTCTCTCCCCCATCCCACTGAGGGAAGGGGGGAGTGAGCGAGCGGCTGTGTGGTGTTTGGCTGCCTGCCGGGTTAAACCACAACATAAGGCTAAGCACTAACTTTTTTGTGTGTTTAAATGGAATAGATTAGAGAGAAGCAGCTTTCTAGCATGCATATTTGTAACAAGGTTGTACTGAAAATGTACTTTTATAGCTGTGGTAATTAAATTCCAAAAAATTGAAATTGCAGGCCGTGGATGTTCTCCAGAATGAAATAACATCCCTCCTCTACCTCACTCTATAACACTGATTTAAACAGCATAGTTAATCTCATTTCCGAAGTGGCTTTAGGTTATGCAAGATGGCTGTAAATTGCAGTTTAGCTCCCACTAATGTCATATTGCTGGTTATGATACCTGGCAATTTGGTGGGTAAGATGGTTTTCCATCCATCCTACAGACCAAGTTCTGTTTTCCTGTTGTGAATATAACACCCTACTCGCTGAATTTCAGAGCAGTTACTGAACCTCTGCAAAGATCAAAGTCAATTGACCTTGGGATGTACACACTGAACTATCAACCTACAATTATCCAGAAATAAGCTGCCTGTTGTGTCTTATTATTTGTTTGTATTTATAAGAGGAACTTGCTATTCTGGGGTTGCTGTGGTCACATTTTTGTCTCCTAACACAATAATGAAATAGAGACCAATTATTAAAATACTAAGTTGGTAGGTAGTTAACAAAGAAAGAGAATCACAGGTTTACTCTTGGCAGTACTCATAGCACATGATTTCGCTCCAAATTGAATAGATCCAAACAGCAGAGTTCTGTCTAGTAATGAACAAATTCAACCACATATATTGCTTGAGGTTACACAGTGCAATGCTACAGCATTCAGAAAAACTAAAGCACTCAAAATGAAACTGCTAATACTATAATATTGCACACAGTTTCTATTTGAGAATAACAACAACCTTGCACTCTTCCCTGTCTCTTCTGATGCTCTGTATCCCTATAGTATCAACCAACTTCCTCAATTAATATCATAATCAACACCATTAATATCATCAAATAATCAGCACCAAAGTTTTTACTCCACTTGGTGACTCTGTGTTAAAAGGAAAATGGCATTGGTTTTGCACATTAGGTAATAAGTATTTATGTACTTATTTTGCTGAAGTTTAAGTATAGACTTCTTCCTAATGCACAATACCCCCCAAACACTATATATGTCTTCCATATACCTACATATACACACACTATATCATGTATCATCAGGGCAAATACCTACACAAATAATTTATTTCAAGCCATAAAAGACCCTTTCTTCTAAAAAGATACTCCACAAGATCCACAGCAAGATCCAGCACCACCAGAAATGACAGATTTCCTATGGATGTGTGTGCAATGTTCTTATGGCCTCAATTATGCCGAGCTCTGGTTCCTTCCATGCTCCACATAACCTCTCTATCTATCTGACTCACCCCTAAGGCAAAGCATCCTGCTCTCCCTCATATCACTTAGCCCATTGCATGGTATTTTATACTTCCTGCTTCAGCCCATGTCCTCAAAACCTCTTGACTGCAAAATGCTGCTACTTCTTGTGTTCCCTAAATACTGGCTGGAGAAGAGACAGCATGGGCTGTGGTTGGTGGCAGCTTACATGTGTATTTGTGGAACAGCCAGCTGACCAAACAGCCAAGGCACAATGTAGGTTTATTTGCCTTATGCAGCTACTGTTCTTCCAAACCATACATGAAATTAATGGTTTTGACACCTTTATTCCTCTATAAAATCTAACTGAAAGTGGTTAATGGACTTAAAAATTATTTAGGAGGCCAATGGAGAGATATAGAGGCTGGAGTGCTGAAGCTAGTTATGTGCTCAGGTCAGATATCTGGAAAGTTATGTCAAGACTTAGGTACCTACCCTTAGGGACCACTATTTCAAAAATGTAGCTTAAATTTCTGTTAAAAATGGGAGGATAGATGGTAAAAAGAATTTGGAAGACAATGGGAGAAAAATGCTACAGTGCTTCCAATGTTTCTTGGTGTTTAGAGAAACTAGAAGAGGTGATTCCTCTCCATTCTTATATAAAGTATTTTGAAGATTATAGGAAGATTTATACTCTACATCCTCAAAAGAGCTGGAAAGCCAGAATTTGAAGTAAGATTCAAGCACTGTCATTTTCAAAGAAAATAAAACAACAAAAAAATATTTGACAAGATTAAAAAAGAAATGCAAACAGACCCAGCCTTACCAGATGACAGCACCATGATTCCAGATGTACAGCTGTCAGAAACAGCACTTCCACCCAGGGGCTGTTAGACTGCTACAACAGACGCTTAAAGTAGATTCCCACTTTTTTGTATCATCTCCTCACTAACCCAAGATCTGCTGTCCTAAGCAATCAGCAGTCTTCATTGTTCATCACTTTCTTGACCTTACAGATGTCACGGTTTATAGAATACTTAAATTAGTTAACTATAGTAAGTGATTAGTTTACTATAGTAAGTATAGTTACTATACTATAGTTAATACAGTAAACCTCAATATGGCTCCGTGTGACTGATTCCTGAGTTTTTCAGTTTGTTAATGCAGTTTTAACTTGTTCGCTTCTCACTATGCCTAGTCAAGAAAAAGGTGCAACAGGTACACAGTTCCTATTTGAAGAAATCACCCCTCTGGTGATTAAAAAGAATCTTGTTTCCCACATTAGATGTGCTGTTCTTGTCCCAGCATTGTTTTTCTGTTTTAAGAACCTCCTCCCACATATATACATTCTTCCTCATCCAACATTTATAGGTAATAGTTCCATATGCACTCATTATTTTTCTTTGCTAGGCTACCAGCCTATATACAGTCTTCGCCTGCAAAATAGACACTTCTGAGTCCTCAGCTGGAATCCTATTTACAACCCCAGTCTCTCATTTTCAAGTGGATTCCGAAAAGAGCCAGTGAAGAGAAGGCCAGATATGAAGGGCTGATGATCCCAGTTGTTTTTCTGTAATTGCAGCATGTCAACTGGCCTTCCTTCTGTGTGAATGGACACAGGTCTTTGAACAATGATGTTAATATTTTTCTATCTCTATTAGAAATGAGTACAAGCGTTTGCCATTTTCATTGCCATATCAAACTAGCTTCTTCCTGTCATCCCATGACTGACTAAAACACTCAAGTTTTTCTCCTCCTCTTGCTGTTTCTAACTGATGACCATTCATTGTGTATTGGAATTTTTTTTAATAACTCCTATTTCAAGAACATTGCGTTTTTATCCTGTCTCTATTCCTTCCATCTTGAAGAACATCCTTTTCTTCCTGTAGGATATTCTGGTCAGCAATAAAGGATAAGATTCAGTACTGAAATCAGGCATGCAAACATTAAATCTGTATATCAAGGACTATAAAAGGAATAAAAAAACACCTAGAAAAGAAACCCACCAGGGTGATGCTATCTTTCTGTTTCTTGAGAGTATCAAAATGTCAGTGATCTTTCTCATTCACTCTCAAAAGTAAGAGTGCCAATCTATTCCCTGTAAATGAATGACACTAGGAGAAGCTAAAAAACAGTTTTGTGCTGCTGAACAACTTCAGGAAATGAATGGACCAAAAAGCACCAAGAACATTTCAAGACTCAGAAGCAACTAGGTACTCAAAAGGCAAACTGAGAATAAAAGATGGTGGCATCTGATTTCAAAAAACCAAACAAAACATAGAAAAGGCACTATAATAAGAGTATAGGGCGTTGGAGTGAAAAAAAAAGGAGTAAGAAATAAAGTACAAAGGGCACCGGAATAAGAATTTGTCATTAGACCAGGGACAAGAGGCAAAGTACCCTCAGTTTAGAGCCTCCAGGCTCACACCCTGCAGGCAGGCTGGAAGGCTCCTTTCATTCTCTTTTTGTGAGGGCTATATGTGAGGCTGCATGGCCTGAGATAGACAGGGACAACAGTTTGGCTGACCAATAAACCAATTCCATCCTTGGTTTATGGAATGGGCTTCCCAAACAGTAGTTGGGAACCTGTTGTTCCATTTTAAATGTATGAAGCTAAGAATAAACATCCATACTCTGGTGATTCACACCTTTGTTACACACCCTTCAAAATCACAAATGGGTTTTCTAACCTGAAGTGCAAACATGCAGCCACAGCTAATCAGCTTTGCAAAAAATCAATTGGAAAGTGTCAATCCTTTCAACATTGCCTAGGGCCTATCAACTCTTTTCCCTCTTGGGTTCCCCAACTGCTGCTGCTCTTCATTGTGATTAAACAGGGACAATGGCACAAGAGCTTTTGTCCTGCACTGCAGTATGTCAAAATAGAAAGGTCCCTTATTCTGTTGGCCCTTCTCTCTAGGGGTAACTCGTTATCAGATCTTAATGAATATTTAGCAAAGGTGCAAGCTAGGTAAAGGTGTCTCCATGTTCTCCTGAGCTGAGTCCTGCTCAGCTCTTCTGTGGTAATGCAGTTGTATTTGTTCCTCTTCCTATTATCTCTAAGCACAATTATAGCAGGAATTTACAAAGTTTGCCTTTACAAAGACAAACAGGTCTTTAATTTATAAGGCACAAGAGACTGTGGTGTCAAGTCTGATCTCTATACATATGGGCCCTTGAATTTCATGTTCTTTTATCAAACTTCTTGCTTTTCTTCGAACTAGATAAGATAGTAACTAGTAAGAAAGATAGCCAATCTTCCTTTTAGACTCTAAGGAACTCAAAACAATTCTGCCTCTGAGTAATAACTGACCTCTCACTTAAAAAAAAAAAAAAAATCCTTGGTTGTAAACTGATTTTTCCCAGTTTTACTTACAGCAGTTGGGTGTCATTATGCCTTTGTCTGAAAGATTAAAGAGCCCTCTCCAGCTAAACAGTAGTGATGGTAACAAAAGAGCATTATAACAGACTTCTGCAATTACCCTCACAAAAGCGTGAAGATCTGTTGTTCTCTTAAGGAAGGCCAAGGCAGTTTAAAAAAAACTGTTTTATGCTTTTTGGTCCATCTATTTTCAGCATCTGGCATTTCTTTGTCATACTGACATCATCCCTTTTTGCCAGTGTTTTTAAACTGTGTGGTAGGAACAGTACCCGGTAGACATGAGGAATGGTTTTAGTTGAGGCATCAGCATTCACTTACTAAAAAGCATAAAGGACTTAGCCACCCCCAGACTTATCATACCTTAGCTCAGGTACTAAGAAAACTCTCTTACATGAATATCTGAGCAGAAGATTAGAAGAGATTAAAAGTTCTTTTCTTACCTAGTGTATACACTTCAGTGATCAGGAATGAAAATTCAAGCCTTTGAATCCTTGAAAGCCATAAAGAGCTGTACAAGTCATTTTGTTTTAGGAGACAGACTTTCTCATCACTGCAAATTTACCACCATAACTGAATAGTCAGTCATTGGATTCAAGTGTGAGTCTTAAAGACTAAATGGGAAAATTAGTTGGAGGCATAACTGATGATTTCCTTGGTATAAAAAAACCCAAACAAACAAGGAGTGATCACATTTAAGTGTGTCTCCTTGTCAAAACACAAGATATGCAAGGGAAAGATAGGCTTGTAGCTGCAAATACAGGACTGGCAGGTTTTAATATTGTCTCTGTCACAGTCTTCCTGTCTGATTTTAGACAGATCACTTTTTGATACTTCTACATTCTCCCTGCAGTAAAATCTGGGTTGTTAACAATGTCCAGTTCTGTATGTAATGATTATAACATGATTTGAGAGCCTTGGGTGTAATTTGTTCTGTGTTAGTTTGTGGAAAGACTGAGGATTGTTTAACTGGAGTAAAGATTAGCAATACTGTAGCTTTGCCACAGCCTGCTGCATTTAGAGGATGGGGGGATGGCCTATTCCTAATCCAGCTGCAATGCTAGAAGATCTAATTGCTCTCAGGTGTTCATTATTATCCACCAGCTGAAGGTTACTGTCACCACAGACTAGCTAAGGCACGGGGCAGATAGGGGAGTTTCTGCACTCTGGGACTAGCTATATTAGCTCAAATAACATTTTGAGGTATCTTAAGATTTAAGACTTTGTGGTAAAGTGAAAAGGAATATATGTGTTTTCATTTCTACTGGGTGAGCTGTGGGGTTAAGGAAAATTAAGTACCTAACTTGTAATAACTTTCAATGGGAATACAACGAGTCCCTAAAGGGATGCATGCCTCCCTGGGAAATCTCTCCCCTAAACCCCCATTTTTCAATGAGAATTGTGCATACAATTCAAGAGCACCAACTTTCATTATAGCTTTTTTCCAAGTCAAAGCAAAATAGTTCCAATATCCTGATATCCTTGTATATCTAAAAGACAGGTACGTGCACAGGAAAAGGTACCTACAGCATAATTAACGTACCTCCACTGTTTAAGCTTACTAATTAATATATAAACTATGTCCTATTTTCCTTTTTTGCAAGAAAAGATACTGAGCCAAAAGGCCCGGATATATACCTCATCTTTTAAAAATTACACAGGAAAAAAAAAATCATATGAGGTTTTTTGTGTACCCAGCCATTTCATGGCAGAATACTTTTGCGGGTTTGATCTAAATCTTTTTCAGTTAATTTGAAGGTCTTCAACTAACTATAATGGGAATTCTGTCCTGTACTGCATTACTCAATCAAAAAGGGAACTCACGTAGTAGTAGAYGACAACAGGTATTCTACTGAGATTAGGAGAAAATTTTTTTTTCAGAAAAGAGTACATTCAACAAACATGCACTTCTATAATTAATAATTTGTTTTAGTATATGTCCCTTAATCTCTAAATTATGTGATATGTATAGTTAGTCTACAGAAATCAGTCTGTATTATATGCCCAGCTTTGATTGCCCTTGATTTCTCAGGGAATTTACCCAGGGACAGTTGTTTACTCTTTATCAGAATTATCCATTTCATCACTGAGAAAATGTTTTCTTTGGACTCACGCACTTTCAAAAAGGCCTCAAAATTATATGGTAGGCAAATACAGCACCTTAATTAAGGTATATGAACAAGTACATTTCTAATTCAGTGAAAACCTCTTTTTTCCTGTGGGGGTAGGGGAGAATATATCTTAAAGATGAACTAGGAAAAAAACAAAACAAAACAAAAAAACCCCTTGGCCTAATATCCAGAAATGTTTTTACTGAGATATAGCTGAATAAAACATCAGGCTTCTTCAGCAAGTAACAGCTTCTGACTACTCCCTGATGGATGTGCTTGAAAGCAAATGCTCATCCTTTGCTTACTGACAAAGGTGACCCTTTGATATTCTGAGTGCTTGATGCTGACAGTCAAATCCTGAAATATGTGTATGAATTTTATATGCTATATAAAAGTATGTGTGGCAGGGAGGAAAGTAGGGGGATGGAGAAGGGAGGATATAGACAAACGCTAAAACAAATGAGAACCCACATTCAGATTTAAATGAAGACTTAACAAGAAGGAAATTAATTCATATCCACAGGTTTAGTTGAGACTTTAATCTGTTTGTATGCCTGGATCATTTAGTTCTACAGTTCAGAAGCTGGGGAAGGGAAAAATATCTCCTTGCTGTCATGTTCCCCAACTTTGTTTCTAAACAAAATTTTGTGTCGTGTAAACAGATAATTAGGGATTTGTATGAGACAGCAGGTACAATCTAAAAGGTTGCTCATTTAAATCTCAACAGGACCCTCTTGAGGAAGGCTGCTCAACTAAGAATATGTTTATTGGAAACCTTAGCCAAGGCTGCCATTGAGTTGATTCCACTTTCAAATGAGTATTCCTCAAAGTGCATTAGTCAGGATGTGAAGGGATAGCTCACATGACTTGAATGCTGCAACAGAAGGATGTAGGCCCTTTAGAAAGGCCAGGCCAGGAAGGCAAGGAGGTGGATTAACAAAAGATCAGCTCAGGTAGATGGAGCTTTGACTTGGAACAGGTGAAAAATCAGTCAAGAGCTTCTGGGTAAGAGGACAGACAATCACAAGACATCACGGTAAGCATCTGCTACAGACTGCCTGCTCAAAGAGATGAAGTAGATGAAGCCTTCTTTAGACAGATGGAGGAAACCCTATGATTGCAGGCCATAGTACTCATGGGCGACTTTAATCATTCTAATGTTTGCTGGAAGGGCAATATGTCTGTGTGCAAGCAACCCAGGTTTCTGCAGAATGTCATAAGACAATTTCTTGACCCAGGTGATTGATGAGTTGACCAGAGGATGCATTGTGTTGGACCCATGATTCATGAATAAAGAAGAACTGCTCAGGGATGTGAAAGTGCAATTTGCCCACAGGCCCCAAAGATCCCTGACCCTAGCACAAAATTCTGGTGGAGTGAGGCATTATCCACAGCGGACAAAACCCAATAAATTAGAAGCTTTTTAAGTAAATTGGACAAACTCAGTTCCGTAGGACAACATTGGATGCATCTAAGGATGGTGATGAAATGTTTTCTTTCTATAATGTCTGAAAAGTCATAGTGATTGGGGAAGGTTCTTAAATTCTGAAAATAGGGAAAGTCACACCCATCCTAAGGAAGGGCAAGAAGAAGGATCTGGGAACTAGAGACTGCCCAGCTATACCTCAGTTCCAGGGAAGGTTATAAAGCAAATCCACTTGGAAGCTAAATCCAGGTACATGAAGAAAAAGAAGGTGATTTGGAACAACTAACATGGATTTAGTAGTGGAAAATCATGCTTAACTAACCTGATTGGCTTCCATGACTGCATGGATGGCAGTGTGGACAAGTAGGGAGCAGTGGATATTGCATGACTTTAGCAAGGCCTTTGACACAGTCTCCCATAGTATCTTGACAGACAAATCGGTGAGATACAGACCGGAAAAATGTCCAATAAGGTGGGTGGAAAATTGGCTGGATAGCCAAGCTCAAAGGGTTGTGATCTGTGGTATGAAGTCCAACTGGTGGCTGATTACTAGTGATGTTCCTCAGGGATTGATACTGGAGGTCAATGCTGCTTAATGTCTTTATTAATGACTCAAATGATGGAATGCAACCTCAGCAGTTTTGCAAATCATAAAAAAATGGAGGTTGGTTGGGTGAAGCGCCCTCAATATTGAGAAGGTAAAGCTGCTATCTGGAGGGACCTCAACAGCCTGGAAAAATGGACTGATGGAAACCTCATGAAGTTCAGCACAGGCAAATGCAAAGTCCTGCATCTATGCTGGAATAATCCCTTGCAGCAGTACAGGTTGGATAGAAAACAGTTTTGCAGTGAAATACTTGGGCATGCTGGTAGACGAATCAGCAGTGTGTCCTTGCTGAGAAGAAAGCCAAGTGGTTTGTTTTAGCAAAAGTATAGCCTGTTGRTTGAGGGCATTGATCATTCTCCTCCCTTCAGTTTGTAAAAATACAACTGGAGTACTGCATCTAGTTTTGCCTGTCCTCTGTACAAGACAGACATTAACATATTGCAGTGAGTTTACAGAAGGTTCACCAAGAGGGTTGGGGGGCTGGAGCATATGATGTATGAGGAGAGAAGAGATAAATGGTTTTATTTAGAATTAAGACGAGAAAGCTTATTGTTGTTTACAGTTACCTAACGGGAGGGTGTAGAGAAGGTAGAGCTGGAGAAGGCAGTGATAGGATAAGAGGCAATAGACCGAAGTTGCAATGAGGGAAATTCTGATTAGATGTTAGGAGGGGAAAAAAAAAAAAAAAAGAAAGGAGAGATGGTTAAGCACTGTGAGAAGTGCCCAGAGAAGTTGTGGAATCTCCATCCTTGGAAATACACAAAACTTGACCAGACACTGCCCTGAGCAACCTGCTCTAATTGGACCTGCTTTGAGGAGGGGGTTAAACCAGATAGCCTCTAGGGGTTTCTTCCAGCCTTAATTATTCTGTGATTCTATCTGGCAGGAGTGATATTCAGTCCCAGGCCTCAGGTAATGGTTCAAGATCCAACATTGCCTGTCTAGGAATGCGGGTTCATTTTGACTGGAAAGCCTGGAATTCTTTTGGTGAGAATACTTGTGTCTATGCTCTCCCAATTATATTATATCTAGTATTCACGAAAGAAAATAATTCTCTCTGGAGCACATATAATTGGTGTGATCCTATCAGTCTAAATAATCTAAAAGGAATTTTTCATAAAATATTTTCTGTAGATAAAATAATAGATGTTTGCATGAGGTGGGTTTATCAGATGAATGGTGTAGATCCTAACAGGCTTTGTTACTTGGAAGTAGCATGAGGCTCAAGCTCACACCAGTTTACAATTACC
This sequence comes from Phoebastria nigripes, assembly GCA_035582835.1. NCBI lineage: Eukaryota > Metazoa > Chordata > Aves > Procellariiformes > Diomedeidae > Phoebastria > Phoebastria nigripes. Next base: position 347,557 of record JAYKAV010003045.1, read on the forward strand.
GTGAATATACATGCAAGAGTTTTCATCTGCAGGGCATTAACTCTTTGCCCACAATCCCCTTGGCAATTGTTATTCCCTATGTGTACAGGACATTCTGTGAGGAATTTTAGCAGTTGTAAGCAGCATTAACTCTGCTTTAAGCAACTGACCTGAAATGTGTAAAACCACAGAAAGAGCACGGAGCGGAAAGAAACTATGAATGCTCTGACACCTCTGTTTGCATACCCTTTAAATCCTCTGCCGGTGTCCCAATCAGCTTGATTGCAAGGGCTGCTAGGTAGGAGGAAGCATGTCATAGAGCCAAAGGTACAGTTACAGTGTTTGGTTCTGTCTTTTAGGGAGAACTTAACCTTCCATTAATGATAACATGATGCTAAACACAGAAGTTATACAAATGATTTGACTGAACTTGATGTTGCCTTCCAACATGAAGATACAGTATGGGCAAAGCTGACAAACATGCTAAAGATGACTGAATGATCATTATGTGAGCCTGTGCAGGACAGTAAAACCTTCTTTGTTCCAACAGACATCTAATGGAGAAATATCGCTTGATGTTTCACAGAGACAAAGTAAGAAATAGTGCCAGATAGACAATATTCCTATACAGAGAGGCCATTCCAGCTGAGCTCTTCGGAGCCCTGCTCTGTACAACACGGCATATGCAAGTTGGGGATAGAAGGCCTGCAGTCTTCTTTGGATGATATGACTCCAAAACAAACAACTCTGAAAAGAAAACTGGGAATGATAGTTCTAGCATAAACATTTGCTTCTCCTTTAATGTACATTTTTAACTTCCCGCTCACTCAGTGTTTTATTTCTTTACAATCTTTGTTGTTCTGGGTTTTTTTTGTGAAATTAGAAGAGAAGAGAGAAAGGATTGATATTTTTCCTTTCTCCTTTCCTTCCAGAGGGTGATTCTTCCCTTTCCTTCATCTGCCAACTCAGACTTTCATGATAACTACAAGCTTCACTGAATCCTGAAGTTTGTTTCACCCCATTAGTGGTGAAAGCAAGCCACAGTCTGCATTAGCGCATACGGATCAACAGTAGGTATTCACATCACAACACATTTTCAGCTTGTGTTTTGAAATGTTACACTGACTGGCCACAGCTCTCAATCTGCTGCTGCCCCACTGTGAACCTATGTTCACCAGTGAGGGAAACGGCAGCAGAAGAAAAGGGATTCACAGACAATATGAGTTTCATTTAGTAAAGAGATTTCTCTAAGCTTTATGCTTTAATATTTTTGGTGAGCCAACTGTAAACAACAAATGGTGGAATAACAATGGTTCTTTGTCTTGAGCCTGAAGGAGGGATTTTTTTTTAGCTGTCGCTAGCCTGCAAGTTCTATGTTCATGACACTGCAGCTTTATAGTGAGGACTTTACTGTGCTATACAAACAAATAAGAAAATGGTAATCACAGCTCCAAAGACCAGTGATCTAAGTAACCCAAAATAAAGCATGAACTTCACCTGCAGTCTCTCCTTGGGGAGGAAGATTAATGTGTTCAGCTGTTTGTCTATAGCTAGAAGTCTAGGGCCACACCATTCAGGAAGACATGCAGATTGCTGACAAGGGTAGGACAGGATGATCTGTGAAAAGATGTGGCCCAAAATGTAAGCACTGGTATGATCAGGTCATTAGTGTACGGAAAACAAAATTGTTTGGTTCAGGGCACAAAAAATGAAAAATAAGGATTAACAAAAATATTGGGTTGAGGATCCCAAGATTTGCTTGCTTCTCTAGGTGGAATGGGAAGAAGGGGAGGAGGTTATGTACTGTTACACTGTAAGTACCATCATGTGCCGTAATGTAGGAAATGTGGTATGTTTGAAACAGATGGTTGTAAGGCTCTTATATTGTGTAATACATTTGGATACAAGGATGATGCCAAGTAGATTCACAATTATGATGATCGTAAATGTTAACCATGCTATATTTCCTGCCTTTTCATTTTCTGAATAACATTCTTGCCTGTCCCACCCATTTCTCATTATCTCCTTTCTTAGCCCCCATATAACAGTTTAAAATCTGCAAGCTGTTTCTGGATTGTCATCCTGGGCCTCTAACCTCTCAACTGTCCCTCATTTCAGAGTTATCTCTATTCCACAGAGACAGACAGTACAGAGAACTTCTATCAGCGCCAGTAAATCTTTCAAAGAGGAATATAAGACAAGTGTGTGTATGTGTGTGCAATTCAATATAGGAATGAAGGGCAGTTGGGAAAGTCAAGTGGTGGAACATAAAATATGAATGATGGATGAGGGATAAAGGAAGTACAGATGCGCCACGGCATTTGTTCTACCTTTTAAGAGAATGACAAGTATTCAGCCTATTGAAGCAGGAGACAGGTGACCTAATCATTTAAACAGGGGGGAAAGGGGTAAGAACTCTGATTTTTTTTTTTTTTTAAATCTTACTTTAGAAATTTCTGACTTTTAGCTGTGCATAAGGTTCTTTAACCTCCCTGTATATCAGTTTCCTCATTTGTAAAAGGCTGGTCTTAATGCTTCTTTCACCACAGAGTTAAACATACCATTGCAATTAACTGATATTGGTACATGTAAAGGACCCTGTGACTTTCTTGTCAGGAGCAAGGGCTGGAGTGCCATAAACAGCCCACAGAAGCCCTATGCCCTGCTAAGAGAGAAGTTCCTCTGCAGAGAGTGGTGCAGACAGCCGTTAGTGCTCCCCGAGGGCCACAGCACCCTCACACAGATGGTGTGCTGGAAGGAGCCTAAATCTGGAAAGGTGCAAAACTTTAGTCCTCCGCCTTCTGCATGGTGAAGGGTGTGAAGGTCCTCTGAGAGGCACAGTGTAAAGTCAAATTTCGTGTGCACATTTAGCTGTGAAAGAAGACCATTGAGGACTTGCCAGGGACAGGGGTCCAGCCCAGAGCCTTGTGTGCATTGTGGGCAGTGCTGCAACCCACAGAGCACCTCAGATAGATTGACTGATGCAACCTAGGGATGACTGATAGCGGCCTTCAGTTTTGCTGTGAGCCACTTCAAGCCCAGGAACTGTTCAGGACTGAGAGGTCATTCAGAGACTTAAAGCCTGGCTCTTGGGCTGCCAGTTCTCCTGGAAGCAGAGTGCAGAATCTAGACCCAGAGAAAGGATATTCTGGGCGTCAAAATAAATTGAAAACTGTTTTGAGTAGACTCCCTGAATAAATAGAAGTCACAAGTGGAACTTTTAATTTTAGGCCTCATAAAGATAACAAATAGTCACTGTGTTTGGAACAGGAAACTGAAGGCATCAGGTGTATATCATAGTGCAAGTTACAAGGTAAAGAAAACAAATACTGAGCAAGTGTTTGCCAATAGAACTGTATAAAGGATGTTAAAAGTGCAGACAGCAAGAGTTGTTTTAGTTTGACTTTTCACATCTTGCTTTTTTCGGGGAACGAAAGTTTTGATGATAAGTACAGAATGCTAGCATACTAAAGATCTGAGAGAAAGTGAAGGTTGCTCTTGCTAGTTATCACATCATCCAATTAAGATATGATACCTTTTAACCATTGGAGTAATGTGACCATTACTGTCTCAAATGCTGAAAATGCACAGACTGTATTACATGACAACAATTTTCCTTGTTTAAATAGACCCTTGTGTGTGCTCACAGCCAGATATTTTTGTCTCAGTATGTGACTTAGTCCCACTACTTGCAATAGTTTGGAGAGATTCTACCTTTTGTTTGATTTGCTTCTGGTGAAATACACTGCAAGGAACGCTTCTGCTTGCCTTCAGAATAGTTGTAGCCAGAAGTAAAATCAGGGAAAAGAAAGAAAAACAGTACTGAAACTATACTGTGATACCATTTAGTTCACCCCCTCCTCCTCCAAAGCAGGATCAATGATACCTTAAACCATTCCTGACAGAGGGGAACTTATCTTTCCCAGTGGTTCTTTCAAAACCAAACAAAAGGATTCTGGTTTTGCCTAGAGTAATGCAGTATCCTTTCTGCTTTGCCAAGCCACATAGCAGCAGGACTTTGACTTTATCTTCCTTGAAAAATGGAGACRTCAGCAGAGAATGATTGTTTATGATGGGGTTGTACAGGTAGTAACATCAGATAGCTTCCAGGCGAGCATACTGCTTGAACTATACGAACATCACTAAGACACGGCAAAAATGAAAAAAGTCTGTCTGGAAGTTTCCTTTTAGTGCCAGACAGAGTGTGACAAAACCGTTCCACAGTTGTGCCTGTTGTTATTAGGAAAGCAAGTTGTTCCTTTCCAATGCAGGTGGAAACAGAAGCTGTTTCTGGGTTAATGAGTAAGATTTAAGATTTGTTCAGATCTTTCTTTAGTCTAAAGGAAAGAGGCATCCTATGCCTTTATGTAACAATGATTTGTAGGTTTGTGCTCTAACAAGACCACTCAGTGATGGATGCCAGTACATCTATTTATGTAGTCAGTGGGACAGCCATGCAAAGACATCAAGTGCATACAAATGGTAACTATACCTTTGAGTATAATCTTGGAACCGGGCAGATTTTTTTCACTCTTTTGCCCAGGAATATTTGAAGACCTCTAGGGAATGTAGCAGCTATTTCTATATACAGCTGCACTACGACTTCATCATTTACCTGTGATTTAGAGATACATTCACCCCAGCCCTTTAAAATTGTACTAAGCAGCCACAGGTACAACTAGAACTCTTTTAAAACCCAACTCAAATATTGCAGATTTTGGCTAGGTAGTAGTGCTGGGCACTTCTCTACTTTGATGCTCATGTAATCCTTTTATTTTATTTTGGGATTGAGTCCCTGCCAAGTGCCATAATTTCTGAACCAGAAGAAAAGATATCTTCAGGTTAAAATGTCACTGTGCCCATCAATCACACTTCAATGAATAGCTGTAGTTCACAAGTTATTCAGCAGTGCAATGAATAATTCCAGTCCAGAACTTTTCTGCAAGTTCCTTATATTATTATGTCTGAGACTAACCAAGACTGAAGGTGTGAATTTCTACTCTTTTTAAAAGGCTTTATTTCATGAATGTACAGGAATGAAATTCAGGAATACAAGAACTGGATAATAAAATGGTGAATCTGGTGTCAGAACCACAGCATACAATTAACTTGTATTGATAACACTGGGAGCTTCTTGTTGGCAGCCGCATATTCTTGTCCAGTGTGATACAGCAGCATATTTGGGCTGACAGTAAAGTGTGTAGCATACAAAACTGTGGAGCACTTTTTAATAGCCGACAGTACCCATGGGTACCAAAAAAGGGCTACTTTGTTTTGTATGTGCTTAGGCAATTATCTCCTAAAGGATGGAAAGCGTTTGGGTTCACTGGATGTAAAATATATGGGGTATGGCGCACAGTAGTGCTCTGGTCCATGACTCGGATGATGCTTCAGCGTTGTCTTCAGCATTGCCTTGAGCTCTATCTTCAGAGAGATTACCTTTCTTTTTTATTATCTCAAACCTGAATGCATTCCCCTTCACTTTTCTTCCCCTTCTTTCTAAACCTATTATGATATAAATGTGGTTTTTGTAGTATAAACAGTAACAGAATTTTACAACTGTAATTTGGGCAGTTTATAGAAATAATGCTGTTAGAATCTTTCACAACAGACTTCTTATATCTCAAATGATGATGTAGATGTTTGAATTAAACAGATGTTAACAAATGAAAAGACAGAATTAAAACGAGCCCAAGTAAAAGATTTTTTTTTCTTGTAGCTTATATGGAATCATTTTTTTTATAATTACGATGTTAATGCCCACRAGCTTTAACCACTAAACATAAAACCCCAGAAGATCCAGGTCTGACTGCTTATACAGTAACACATATGCACAATTCCCCTTTACATACATATATTGCTATTGTTTTAAAAGATTTTCCTGTTCACATTTCTTTATGATATAAGAGAATATAAAATATAAAGACTATAACCAAATATTCTTACCATTTTTGGTTCATATTTAAGGTTAACATTTAGTCCTCTGAGAAGAAATATGCTTCATAAACATGTTCATTATCCTCATTTGCCCACACCAATCAAGTTTAATTGCTCAGTTAAATTGCCTGGTTACCCCAATTTGGAGACATTCAGCTGTTTCTATCATTTATCCTCACACCAATACTCAACTTTCTCTAATAATAAATGGCTGCTCTGCCATGCCTCTTGGCTAATTGTTCAATTACAAGGGTGTGAGCAGTTCTGGCATTTGAAAGATGTGTGAAAGGCCACTTGTGAACAGCCCAGGGACACAGAATCAATGACATTTATGTGTCGTTTCTATGCTTTGTAATAGTACGTGTATTAAAGTACCAACAGGCAGAAGAACAACTTTTAAAAATAACATCCACATTTTTTTCTCTCTCAATGACTCCAGTTCAAACTTCCTTGGTTTTCTGGTCCAACTAGACCATTTTTTAACTGTCTGTCAGCAAACTCATCCTGCAGGAATATTCGCTCCCCCATCAGTCCCTTTGAAGCCAATAGCTTCTACTCTAATTCTGCAGTGGAGAGAATGGGGGACTTGGGGCTGAGCAGGTTTAATGTCAAAATTCACAGTGAAAATGACAGGCTGTAGGACTCGCCTCAGCACCACATGCTTTATCTTTGGAGAAAGGGATCCCCATTACCCTGCGCGCCCCAAGTAGACCGTGAAATAGGAAAGTGTGTGGAGGACTGCTGTCTTTCAATTTGTTTTCTTTTCTTTTCCTTGACTCCATATTTCTTACCTKTTGTTTTTTTTTTTCCTTCACTGTCTCATCTTCTGTTTTTATTTGTGCTCTCTTTAGGTAACGTTTTTCTCCCAGCTGCTATCCTCTACTCCCATTTGATGTCCCTTTCCCCTCCTCTATCTTGATTCCTCTTTGTAAAGTTTCCTCTCCTTCCACCTCTGTCTTTCTAGTTCTTCCCTCTTACCTCTTCTGGCTTTTTTTCTTACCCTCTTATCTTCCTTCTCTACTTCTCCTCTCTGAGGACTCTCTGCCTTTGGCTTTTTCCTGTAGATTGGGCTCAATGGTACCCTTCATGAATGCTGATTATTCTGGTCAGAGTTCTATGAGTATTACACCAGCTGAGTACCTCTTCATTTGAATCATGCCTTGCAGCCATTTAGCAGGAAAGGAGTGTCACATCCAACTTTGACTGACAGCTGATTGGCAGGCAAGAAAAGCAGCCACCATCTCTCATGGGAATGCTCAGAATCTTGCAGAGGAAGATAAAATGTCAAACCACTGTGATCTGCAGCCGTTGCTAAGAGGCTTGAGAGATCAAACTACATCAGACACAATCCCATTTTAGTTTGGAAAACTAAACTGTATTGTTTCTGCTTTGAATGTCATCATCAATAGCATAATTTCTGCATTCTGCAGGAGAGACTCCTATAGACTATGGCACCTTGGGCAGTGTAGACTCTCTCTAGACTTACCACAGGTGCATTAGCTCTACAATTCACGTAAAGGTTGTTACCTACACGGGGGTCTGCTGCTCAGGGAAGTGGATATTCTCAGAGTTAAGTTGTGATTTTTTTTTTTTTTTAAATTATTATTTTTTATAGACCCTTTTCTAACTGTCAGCACGTTTTGAGCTCAGAAATTTTCAGCTGCCTGCTGCTTCTTAGTGTATAAGCATAGTGTACTTCAACTTTTTGTAACAGCTTGGCTTGTGATACTATGGTCATGTCACACAGTTCTCAGTGGCACCACAAAACCTCATCGCGGAATTGTTGTGTGCAGTAGGGAATAAAAAGGGAAATGGTTGCCTTTTTCTGGGTAKAGAGAATCCTCACCAAAATATGGGTACTGTGAATCTTAAATATCTTGGACCAAAACCTCTTCTGGTTTATATAGTTTGACTCTAGCAAAATTAATGAGCATGAGGGAAAAATACATATTACATTTTAAAGCTAAAAATCTGGCCTAGACAACCCTATAATTAAGCTGCATTATTTCCAGACAAAAATAAAAAGGAAAATCTTTAACATAATTGTGCATGATGATTGGCCATGGGACTTGCTGGTTAAATGAGGAACTTCCTGTTGTTGATTACAATTTGAAGCTGAAGCGTACTAACCTTTCTGCTGAACTACTCCTCAGCAGAAGCTGGGCAGTCAGGAAGGTGAACTAAAAGTTGTAGCAGGCATTGTTCTTAGCTACTTGCTATTGCTGGCTTTCCAGTGCTTCTGAAATCAAAACATAGATGCGTATGAAAGAATCTTACCTTGCCAACATATTGGTAGTCAGTTCCTGTGTATTCCTCCAATAAAAAGAACTGATTCCACATCCAGCTCCTTTTGGAACGATGGAGGTCTCGCCTGCTGTTTCCAGACAATACCAAAACCTTTTCCTTTTCTGGAAAGCCACTAGTCCTTTTCGATAATGGATTTAAGAAACCTTGGTGGGGCTGACCAGCCCAAAACAGCAGCCAGAAGCAATGGTAAGTTCTCATCACGGCAACACAAGAAGGTCTAAATAATGACTTTTTTTCTTGTCCTCAAATTAACTACTTCACTGCACTGAATCCAATCTCATGCCGTCTTCCTTCTTTAAATAGTCTTTGCAGTCTCAAAGGATCTCTGAAAAGAAAAATAACAACTTTCTGAGCATTTTCAAAGGTACTTAACATTCATCACTACAGCAAATAAGTCCAAAAAGTAGAAGAGCAATAGTGATTGTTGAAAAGCTGGGCTGTTTCCGGTTCAAAACATTGCAAGTGGTCCTTCAAATAATCTGAGTGAATCTGTAGGAGGAAGGAGTCCTGATGTCTGGGTTTGTGGGGTTTTTTTTTCCCCCTTTAACTCCATTTACTTCCATTCATTGACTAAGGCAAACCAGGCATTTCTCTTTTTACTGCCTGGACTTTGGGATCTAACTGATTAGTTTCTGACTGGGGATCTTGATGAGGTTACCTTATTACATTGAAGAAGGGCTAGCAAGAGTGCCCACTGTCTTCCCAGGAGGCATTCTGTTGCTATAGTTATGGGCTGAAGAACCTGGAGTTAGATAACTCCAGGATTTTTCCCTCACATTTAAGGAGTTTTGCCTTTGACTTCATTTAGGAAGGGTCAGGTAAACAGGTTAGTGAAACAAATGTGCATATTTGTCAATATCTCCCACATACTAGACCTGTTTGATACTGCATAGGAAGTTAAGTGGACATTTTGGTTTTCTCAGTTACCTACTGCCAGAGTTTTGTACTGAGTTTTAGATCTTTAAATATATAGTTATATACGTAAATGCTTTCAATAATAACTTCTAAAAATAAAAAAAAAAAATCAGCTAGTTCATCTCTACCTGTGGGTTCTTACTAGCTTCTGCTTCCTACTATTATTAATACTAAATATCTGTGCACCTACAAAATAATTATGAAAATGATATCTATCTCTGAAGATTGCATGATTTTCATCATGAAAAAAGCTACACATACAGTATCACAGTGTAGTGCAGACAGTTATTCTGCTTTTAAAGAAGTTGAAATCTTCTGTTCAGGAAGAAGAAATGATACTATGTGTCTCAGGTAACCAGTCACGCAAAATGCCTAATGAACAGCTTTGGAGCATTTTATAACCTGAAGAAATCAGAATTAGTTGACAGAAACATTCCACAATATATATTTTTCATAAACACTTTGCTAAATTTTTAGTCCAAACAGATCCATACTGTTAAGAGAAGGATCATTTGATTAATTTTCATTTGGTTTCGCACAGATGCTCTTTGGAAAAGTTTTTTTTTCAATATTCTGATCAAAAAACAATAAATCATTCTGAACCAGCTCAAAATTCAACACAGCAGCTCTCAATATTTGTAAACAAAGATTGTGAAATGACAGTCTGACTACACCAAATTGAAAAGAGAAATTTTTTTTTTGTTTTATTTTGTAAGCATTTCACACAACACTACTTGGATCATATTCTATACCAAAGGCCAATTTTTCCCTACATGATGTGTGTTTTCTTAAAGGTGTAAATCAAGCAGAATTTAGCCTTTGAGCTACACTGATGGAGTTAAAGCATTTACAGTGCCTCGGGTTAGCCACTCTTCTGGTTGTCATTGTTCTTAGTAATAGATTGTATAAAATAACCTCAAGTCTCCTACAGTTCCTCTTAGTAAATCATTTTCTATAAAGAAATACCACTTAGCTTTTAGATGGATAGTAGGTAATGGAACAGGGCTGTTCAAACAATATTGTTTTACTGCTTCACGAGGTAAATTACTGTAAAAAGGTAACTTCTGGGTGAGGAGGAGTCAGTTTTTTAGAATTAAGAGGAAGAATGGAAAAGGTACAATTAATTCTGAAGCAGTGTAGTTTCCTCCAGAGAAGAGGGAAGGTTTCTAGTTAGCTCTCATTAATGCCAGTGAACTTTCTGTAGGTAAAAATAACTCTGTCCTGCAGGTCATGGGAACTGTGTCCACGTCAGGCTTTGAGTGTTGTGAGATAGACACAGACACATAGGTATATATATACGCACATACATGTAAATGTGCACACACACACAGAGAGATATAACAGCAAGAACAGACCCGCTGCCCACCACAAGAAGACCTTCACAGAGGAGGAACAGAAAAAGCCAGTGTGACTAAGCTTTACAATGTGTTCAACAATTGCCTTCAGTGCGATTCATGGAGCACTGGCAAATAAATGTGCAGAGGGGGACACGGGCAGATTCAGGCACCAGGCTAGGGAGAGCTGAGGAGGCTTTAACTCTCTCCCGGTTTTTATAGTCTCTCTTCTCCTCCTCCTGTAGGACGACCTTCCGACCTGCATAGGGTCTTGTCCTTTACGGCTCTGCCAACATCCACTCCTCTAACCCCCAGCTCTGAGTGGAGTCTGTTCCCTGATGTGATATGAAAGAGGAGGTTATGTCTCATGCAGTATTTTTGACTTCCATTTTCTTGCCAGGTTTCTTTGTGGGGAGGTTGGGGCCTGCCCAGGTGAGTTAATTAGTGCCCCGGGCAGCAGCAGCCCTGGCGAGCTGCCATGTAACAGCACGCCCATCATGATCTCTGCTTGGAGTGCAGATGTGAAAAGACGGATGAGAGGGTAGCTCTGGCTGTGCGCAAGTGGCTCGCCTTATTGGGGAGGCAGGGTCTGAGGTAGGGAGCGCAGCATATGAGCAAACCTATTATTTTGCTATTAGTGAAGACTGCATGGATTGCTGAGGCGTGAGGGTGTGAAAATCATCACTTGACAGGCTCCCCCAGTGCTCGTCTCATTACCCCTATGGCCAAATCCCACCATGGGGCTCCATACCTCTGCTCCTGCACGTAACGTTTCCTGAGCAGTGCTGCCTGGAGCGGCATTACCTGGACAGGATTTGTGCCAGCCTTTTAAAGGCTCAGTTCTTCAAATGCCAATTGCCAGGAAACAATTATTCCTGCGGGGGAATTTTCTGCACTTGAAGTCAGATATATTTCACCACTCTGATGTCATGGGAGAGGTTTTATAGTGGCTCATGCTGAAATACAGCTCACGAGAATGATATCATAGCTGTGAAATACAGCCTTTTACTCTTCTCTGCAGACATGTGTCCAAAATGCTGAAATAAGGGCATGATCCTGTAATGTCCTTCTTGACTGGGTAGTCTTCATGAAGCAGCAGAGCAGCTAAGCCCCAGCAGCTTCACTGTGAGTGGCAAGAAAGGAGACATACCTTTACAGACCTCAGCTTAAGCGTGCGGTTGGGGTAAGCACCACCTGAAGTCCAGGGTGTCTTTACCCTATAAGTGCTAATAACTGTTTTATGGGTCATAGTGATAAATTCAGTTGAGTGAATAAAAAGGACAGGAGCACTATACTCTGAGCTGAGGCTTTAGTAAAGCGTGAGCTCCTGCGGCTCACTCACTCACAAAATTCCATTTTGTGCTCCAGTCCCAATGTCTCATGCTCCAGAGAGGTCTCTCCAATGTAATAGTTTTTCTCGTGCAATCTCCCTTCTTTATTTTGAAAACAAGTAATTCACCAGGGATATTTTATTTTCTTTAAATGGAGATGTGCAAATATAACTGATGGGACCTTGGGATGGGGGCTAAAATTTCTTTGTTTTCTTTACATCGTACAAAGACAGGCAATAGGACAAAAGGGGTGCTTTAAACATGGCATTTCTCTCAACCATCCGCTGGTCAGGTGGTTGGGGAACTTGCTGTGTTAATCAACTGTCAAGAGTGAAAAACGATTTTACTATACAACAGCCTCAGACAACTGGCTTAGCTCTGTCAGCTCAAATATATAGCAAATCTGGGCTTTTTACAGGAGAAGAAGGAATCTGCATAGCCAAGCTTAAAAAAAATCCCAGTCTAACTTTAGGTATGATGATTGTTAACATAAAAGCAATGTCACTTGCAGTCACAGAACTGTCTTCACTTGGTGTGACAAGTCGCAGATTTAAAGTTTATGTTCATGCCTCTTTGAAGGATCAAAACCTCAGACAATTGCTTAATCACTATAAATATCAACTTACTTCAAAATTATTTCCCCTAGGTGGTGATATTAATAGTCAACCTTTCTATTCACCCTCTCCCCCAGTATCTCATTAATGTAGGTAATATCTTAATGCCACCAATGTGAGAATTCAGTGCAAATTTACACACTTCCAGAGAAATACTTAATTATTTCAACTATAAATCAAAGAGGAAATGCATCCATTGGAGTCACTCCTATGAATCAGGGACCTCTGCCCTGGAGATGCCTTTTTGGCACAGTGACAGGCAGCAGGTGCAGGTTCTTGACATGAGGAACCCCAAAGAGATTCCACCTCCGCTCCCACTCAGCACTGTGGGTTGTGCTGCTCTTCCCAGTTGGTGGTTAAATAAACCAGACTAGCAAAGAGCCTTCCCATGAGAGGCATCAGCAAGGAGACGGAAAACATTTTTTCTCCATTCCTTTCTGTTCAGCCCCATAGTACTCCCCCCTCAACAAACTCTCAAAGGAATATGCTTTATAAAGTGTCCTAAACTCTGAACTTGAGCATAATTTCTTTTCAGATCCCATGCATTCAATTATGTTTCTGTATGTATTTATACATCTTGGATGTTATGGGCTGCTGATTATTAGATTTTAAACAGCCTCGAAATACGCCAACAACCATGAGTGTCTCTAAAGTTTCTGACATAACCTTTATTCAAACAGAAGTGCCAGTATAATAGATCTTTTATTCCCTAGTCATCTAGGTACAGTTTCATTGTTTGAGGGTTGGGTACAAAGCTTTACACATTAGGGTTAAGGTCCATTAGTACACTGGAATGAACATTAATTGTATTTTCAAGAATTGATAATGTACTGTTATTCTCACACTGAAACTGGATGAGGAGGTGAAAGTTAATAGATGATGTGGCATAGCAATTTCGGAAACTGAGCATGGGAAATGCTACTGATATACCCTGGGTGAGTGTAATATGGATCTGAAAATTCAGCTAACAGGAATAGTTAGTTTTAGGTTTTGTTTTTTTTTTCATTTATGTGACAAAATAAACTGCATCCACCCTCATGGAGATTGCTTAGGTTCTTGGGGAAAGATGCACAAAGGCAGAGAATAGACCCTGCTCTTTCATTCTAGCAGATTACACTATGAATGCACCAGTGTATGTGCCTTTACTGCCCCAAAATCAGGTTTGATTTATGGCTGGTGGTGGAAAGATGCAGACTAGTCCCCGGCTTCATCAACAGCCATATTATATGAAGCGTCTACCACCGCCTTTGGAAGAAAAGGAGAGTTCTGCCCCGGAAGCTTTAATTTATATTTAATTTTGTAGAAGATGTGGGGATGCACTAAAAATATTCTGATATCATATCTTCTAGATGCTTACCTAGCCAGCACCAATTGAGTTTGCCAGGCAAACTGACACTGCTTAAATCCCAAACAATTCTACAGAGCAAACTGGCAGCCACAGTAACTGGACCACAGGCTTCAGCTTCACAACTTCCCTGTGCAGGACAGTCAGTTGCTAGTCCCCTGGTGAGACCATGCAATGAGAGATACTCTCCATACTCGCATGGTCCTGCTGGAAGGACCTTCCCTGGCTCAAACATCAGGTGCAAGTGTTTAACCCATCAAGCCTGAGAGAGAGGAATACATCAACACTTCATTGTCAAAGCCTGAGGAACGAAAGGTGGGGAAAGCATTAATGGGGGAGGAGGGTAATAGCCAAATAGTGAGTCCTGTGCTTGGTGTGTAAGGTGTGACAGTCTGTGGTATGGAATGAGGCGTGCTACGTAAGGATCTGGGTGATTATTTGCTTGGATTTTACCTTGTTGCAAAGCTATGCCAAAGAAGCAACATCCAAGTCCCTAAGAGAACTTGAATGACTCAGAGGAGCCAGGACCCAAGGCTGTCCTTGGGGCTGTCCTCGCAAACATGAAGTATGTGGTTCTGCTACCCCACAGGCAAGACTGCAAGGAAAGGATTAAGGCTGTAAGGAAAATCTGCAGAAAAATTACTTTCTCATCACAGGGGGGGAAAGGTTAAAGTAGCAATAGCTGCACAAAGAAAAGAAAGTATTCCAGCTAACTTCAAAAAATAGAGCTTCCAAATTTATCACATTCACTTCTTTTCAGTGTCATATTCATATATTTTAATATATCATACTGATACATTTTCATATATAGCAAAGAATTCCTTGCCAGATATTTTCAGTAATAGCTAAGTTTCATGTGCTCAGAAGCTGTAACACTGCAGACTTGTCCATAATTGACTTGGACTTAAAAAGCAGTTGTTGAGTTTGAGCTTACTTTACAATTATGTCTCTCTTATGACCAGTCAGATCTGAAAGTCTCCATCTAATAATTTTCTCAAGTGTGAATTAGCTTTTACATCTCTGAAATCCAAATGCCCTTTTTCCTTCATTGTCCATGAGGCGTTCCTTTGTAAATATCAGTCATAAACAGAAAAAAAAATGTCAATTTTTCAGTGTAAAGATAGCTGATGAAATTTTAATCTTTTGATGTTCACTTTTTTTTGTTATATAAACCCATATACTCTAGCGATCGTTCCTGTAAATACACCTCTGAAATAACAAAACAGAACAGAGCCAAGAGAGAACTCAAACTGGAAGATTTGTGGTTTTAAACTAGAGGTACTTTCTGAAGACATCAAGTACACAATGTAATTGCAGCCAGCAGTAGTTGATTATAGTGTCTTTCAAAGTCATTTTTTAATTCAGTTCTCTCAGCAGGAAAAAAGGTCCAGAACTATAAAAAATAACTAAATGCAGCAGAAATGTTAAGATAACTACTACCTCCATCCTGCATTGGGATCTATTAACATGGCCTTTTGAACAGTGCAACTGCTTTAACCCTAGTGGACCTGAACACACACGAACACCAGCCTTCACAAAAGCACACGCTGACAAAAAAGGGAAAGTGAGAAGTATATCTCCTTCTTTAGTTCATGAATGGCAGTGGCAAAAGATGACTGTATGACTTTATTCAGTAGCTGGTGAGTGAATTGATGATGATGTTTGGCTGCTCTCAGATATTTTGATTTTTTTTTTTCCACCTGGCATTTGAAAAGAGTCTTAGTGTCATCTTGTTTCAGAGGTGCCCACTCTAAGTCTCTGTATTTAGCCACACTTGGAGCATATCTTCTATCCACTGTGCATAAACAGTCTCAACACACAAGATAAAGGAATGGCACAGAAAAGGAAATCTTGTTTCCGTTGTATGGTTGCATTAAGTGACTTTTCTGTGGTCATTCAAGAATATCTGTGGTGGGGCTAGAACCTGGACTTAGATTTCCTGAGTCATACAGCAGCATTTTAATCACAAGGATATTCTTCCTTTCTGATGATGTGCCAGTCCAAGACATAATATCTGTGCTTTAACCACCATGTGCACCTTTTCTGCACATACCAGCTGGACGTTGGCGTATGCTGGAGGGTGTGTGGACACCGTAGCTGGAGCACCTGGAAAAGGATCTGACGTTCCCTGGGTGTGCAGGCAAGAGCAGCAACCTTATGTAGGTGTCACAGGCTAGTCACCTCTGCAAGTAGCTATATGGAGGAGGAAGGATGGACCCAGCTCTAGCTGATCCTGTCCTCTTTGTGAGCTACCTCTGTGTGGCATTAACAGGAAGCAGGAGCTGGTCTTGTGAAAGGCTTCTAGCTTCTGCCTTTTGCAGGTGACATGGGGACAGGCCTCCACGGTATTCCATTGTCCCCCTGCAGAGGGAAGCATTCTGCTAATGCTGCTGTATAATCTAAAACAGGGGACAGGTATGTGACTAGCAGGTAATACAGACTAATACTGTAAGTTGTATTAAGTTGTTCCTTGATGGAAAGAAGACTGAACCAGTTAAGCAATCAACTACATTTAGTAGGAGAACAAGTCGGTAGCACTCCTACTGCTGTGCGTATCTGGTACATGGGTCTTTTATTCCTGATCAATACCTTAATGGCAGAGAGTAGCAGACGTGCATGGAATCATAGCCAAAGGGTTTTCAGCAGTACCAAAAGTATCCTTGAAGCCATGAAAATGCTGTAGGAAAACCTTATTCCTTGTCGCAGTGCTTGATGGAAGTCTGCAATGTTGTCATCCTGTTGTGAAAGTTACTGCTGTTTTCAGACATGCAATAAGCTACTATCAAACTTGCAGTTGCTTTTATAAAAAGTTGGGGTTTTCCCTAACCCTTTTTATTTATTTATTTTAGGATAGGGAACTAGCAGGTTCTTCAAAGCAGGAGTGTCATCAAAAAGAAATTGTCTACCTTATGCATTGAAATTTGATGTCTGAAAAGAAGCCTAGCCTCCCTACGCAGTTAATAGAAAGTGAAAGGCTCTTGGGTGACTTGAAGTGCCTAAGTGAAAGCATTTTGTCTCTCCACTGAAAAAGCTACATGGTTTGAATACCTCTTATTCTGTTTCTTTTTAGACTCTGGAAGTTGAAAGTCTCCTAGACAGGCTCTCAGAAGTGATCAGTGACTTTTTAGGCTTTTCATTGTCAAGCAAAACCAGAGCTATTTTAAACAAGACTCCATTCTGAGAAAGGTATGAGACGCCACAACCCAAAAATCTCTAGTAAGGGAACTATTCCAAATCTTTAGACACATTAAAAAAAAGCCTGGTCAGCTTCTCCCCGAAAATTGTTTTTCTTAATGTAGGTGAGATATCCTGTTTTGCTTTCTCCGTGCACACTCAACCTACCATTTATCAGGCACCTACCTCCATGCCATCAGAGGAAAATTATCCACAAGCTCCATAAATGAGACAGAACCATAGACAACAGATCCTTTCTGTGCTGATCAGCAATTACTCAAAGCCAAGATGTCAGCGATACTCTCCAAACACAAGAGAAAAATCTGGGCTTGCAGCTGTTTTAGTGTCATCGCAGTTCTCCCTCAAGTATTGCAGTGTGATAATGAAGGCAGAGGCTATACTGCCACATGCATAGCCAGCAATAAAAGAGAGGAGGAGGTAAGGTTTCTTTTTCAATGGGCACCAGCATATCTTCTTATCAAAGACTGACTATTTTTGACAGTAGTAATTAGGCAGTTCAATAACAGACACAAGTAAAAGAAAACTCTTTGACAATAATGTTTTGATTGTGCTTTGGGCAGTGCATATTGTTGTCAAACACGATATTAATTGCTAAAATCCTGATTTATTTCCTACAGAAGAAACCCGCAGACTGAGATAACAGAATTGTTATAGGAAGTGGTGCAACTGAGGGCAAACAGGTAAGCAGAGTTCACCTGATTCTAATTTAGGCATATTAGAGCTTATGCAATTTTCATATGTACAAAATAGATGGTTCTTTTCTATTTTTTTATTTACAACTGTCTGTAACTTCACATTTGTAGGATAGCCACAATCCTGCATGTGATTGCTACTGTCTTTTTTTTAGGTTTTTTTAATGACCCTAATCTCTTCTGCCTGCCTTTTGCAGTTCCCCCTTACAGGGACTCTCCTCACTACCCCCGTTCCCAGTGTGCCCCATTTCATCTGTGGTAGAGCAAAGCACTTGTCTGTCTTACGCAGTTTTCCATTCACCAGCTGCTGTTTGCTTCTTTCTCTCTGCTAGAGGCTCAGTGCTCACTGTATTTTTCTTTACTTCTTGACAGAAACATATGCTAATTTCCCACTCTGAAGTTAGGCAAAAACAATCGCTAGGTGGGACATAAGGTACTGGACCTGAGGAGGATAGAAACAGCTAAACTTTGGCTTTGTATTTGATTGTCAAGGGCTTTCTTATTTCTCATAGACTTTCATGGTCATTTACCACTGTGAAATGGATGCAGAGTGCTACCAAATCAGAAATGCCTGCAATGCTTGGCTTATTGTGGGCAAGTGAACTCCATTTGTGCAAATACGCTCCAACAGGAGCAATCAACTGGAAAATAAAGGGATGCCCATTAAGACTCATTTCATTACGAATGTGCTATTAAAAGCACTGTAGATTAGTAGGTCATGTCTCTTTTTTGATGAAAGAGTCTATTATTTCTTTGATCGTGATAGTAACTGGCTATACTAAAACGCTATAGCTTCTTTAAAAGCCTCTTAATGTTACCCCTATTAACTGCACAGCTTAAGAAGCTGTACCAGAAGACAGGATAGCTAATGCAGATCTGCTGGCCTCCCTTCTCAGATCTCTTGATCCTACCTGGGATCCTATTAAGGATCTAGGAGTCCTTCTCAAGCAGGGCTAAACTGGATGGCAGAGGGTGGAATACCCGTGGCAAGTCCTTCTGGGCTATCCTCATGGCTAGCATTAAAAAATGCAGTAGTGAGAGGGACTGACCATTTCTGAGTGACTTCAGAGTTACTAGGACTGGATAATGACTATTAAAATGGGAATAAAGCATGCTTGCGGTTCATCCAGGGTGAATAAATACCATGCCATGATGGCAGGGTTGTTCTAGCAGTCTGACTAGCAGGACATTCTTGTCCAGGCAGGATGATATTTATTCATCATACAACTGCACGCCAGAAGCATCTACACTCTGCCTGTGACTTCAGGTGAGGCAATAAACTTTAGCACTTCAGCGTGTATTTCCAGCCACGATGACTCATTACTTAACTGAGGTTTTGTGAACAGTGAGTGATGTTTCTGAAACTCTTGAAGTTTCTTGAATAGGAAACATGCATACTTGCTTTTCAAATCACTAATCTGAGAGGTAGTTTTCTTCTTTGAAAGGGGCCTTTTAATATGTTTTTGCTAGTAATTTTATGTTTCTCAGAATATGAAAATGTATAAAAGAATAATGTTACTTGTGACTGAATAGCTTCTGAAGTATTTAATAATGCCACTTATGTCACCAGTTCTTTGAAAAACCTTAATGAGTTGTTTAATTAGGAATATTGAGGACATTTGAATCACATGATTTTTTTTTTTTTTTTTTTTTTTTCTCTTCTCTCTTGGTTCACACAGCTCTGTATACATACACTGTGAATATCAAATACTATACAGGTGACTAACCCCTTTGCTTGTATTATTAAAGCATACTCCTCTGGGCATTGAAACCAGTAAGAAAGTTCCTTTCAGTGGTATGTGATCAGATCCCTGTAAACATCTTGCTTCTTAGAAGTAAAAAAACAAAGGGGAAAGATTCCGATCTGACTTAAAACAATCGGTGTTCATAGTATTGTTAAATTCTTTGCAATTATATGTGGAATCTCTCTGGGATATAAACAGAGTTTATATTTTTGGAAGTGGCATCTCTAATGGAATTACTGAAGTCTTCCCCTTGTTGAATGGAGACTTGAATATGGTGCTTTATTTTTAAAATCTATTCCAGACAGACTCTTTACTATTGTTTTCCATGGAAGGGAGCAGGAGTCATGCTGCAACTCTTAACTATATTGTTAATGCTAAATAACTATGTGATCATCACATGCAGCAAATTGGGGATTAGAAGCTTCTAAGATAGTTCTGCTATTATGTTTTAGACAAATGAAGGAGCTAATCCTAAAAATACAAAACGTGTGATGCAAGTGGTTGTTCTCGGTCCAGGATTCAGCAGAACATTGCTCTGTGCAAGCCACTGGAAATGGCAAAATTGGTCGTCTTTGCTCAGTGGAGTTTTGGGTTTGATTCTGAATTGATTCCATGGAGTTGCCAGGATTGATAGCCAAGATCAAAAACACTGGATAAGTGGTTTGGGAGGAGCAGAATTAAAAGAAACTGTTTCTGCGTAATTTGTGCTTTCATGCCTATAAACAGATGTCTCTTTAAAAAAAACCAAGGAGATACTAATCTGGACAAGAGGGACTTCCTTCTTAATTCAGAAAATCCTTTTCATCTAAAAGGTATTCCCCTGAGCAGTTAATGCTCAAGAAAATTACTTCCGGTAAGAAATGAAACTTGACCAACTGAGGTGTCAGTACAATCTCTGACACTACTCTTCACATCAGAGAGGGGTAAATCTGCTATTCTTCCATTAGTGGAAAGTCTTAAGTATTTTCTTGAGCCAAAACTAAACTTCTCTGATGCTCTTACAGAAAGCAGTAAACAGAAACAACCAGTCTCAGTCTTGTTGAAACTGTTGAGAATTTCATGTCATTAGAGCCAGCATGTCACTCCTAATTTTTTTTTTTTAATGTTTCTTAGTTCTACTATTGCTTCTTTCAATCGTTGCTATTCTTTTTATTGGCAAAATTTCCGTTAGCCTGATTTTAATGACTACAGCTGAAGACACTGGAGCTTAAATGGTCACATGAAGTGATCAAATGTCCACTGACTGTATCTACAGAAATCCATGCTTTTGCAGCAAAGGATGCATTTTAATTAAATCTCAAACATTCCTGAAAATTGCACTTATTTGCACTCATAATATGTTCCCTCCTAGTATCTTAAATATTACATGCACTTCTAGTGCATTGTGACTGTCGTCAGCTTAGGTTGCTTCCTTCTGGAGAGATAAAAGCCTCCTTCCTGTCAAGGTCACTTAGCTTTGATCCTAAAGTCCTCCCACTTTCTGCTTTCCTGTTTCCTTCTCACCTCTAATTATGGGCAAACTGATGTAAGCTGAAAATTGTCAAATTGCCCTGAAGGCAAACATGAGTGTGTATTCACCTGTCTAAGGTACCCACATAGTCTCAATTACCAAGAAGTTCGATCACTTAATAATCTTTATTGTATTTATCCTCAGAGTAATTTTGTGAGAATTGCAAAGCTACCATTCCTGAAAAAGGAAACAGAGTGAATGTAAAGACCAGACCTTCAAAGGCATTTAGAAACCTAACTCCTACTGCAATCAGGTCAATGGCATTTAAGCCTCTTATCCCATCATGTTTTAGCACTAATTCAAAAACAGAAGACAATATCGACACTGAAAAATCTGAGGAATCATTATAAACTGAACATGGATAAACTCATAAATACATACACACGTATCCTTCTCATTACTCTGTAAGATTTCACGTATTTCTACTCAAGCCTTGACAACTCTGTTTCTAATGATCTTTTTTTAAATAAGCTGTAAGACATTTACAGTTTTATGATATTTCTCACCTGCTGGATGAAGACAAGTTTCAAAACAAAATCAAAATTACACCAGCAGTTTATTAGCTCCATCTACACATTTTCTGTTGAATTGATTGTCTTGTAATGAAATGTTGTTTCTTCAGTTACATAACCAATCCATAATTTATCTGTTTTAAACCAGAAATTAGATTCTCTCTCCTATTTAAAGTCCTTGCAACTTAGCAACAATGCAGGTGTTAGGTACACGCAGGTAATATGAGGGGAAGTCTGCCCTGGAGTTATCTGCCTCTGCTCCCTCCCCATAATCTCTAACCAATCCCCCTTTCTTCTGATTTACTGCAGGTTATTTTACACTGTAGGTTGTAAGAGGACTTATTTTCAAGTATGGGCACTTATAAAGCAGTAGGGATTATCCAGGATTCAGGCTGTCTATGAAAAAATATGGTATTTCATTAAATGGGCAATCTAAGATTTATGATTTTAGATTTTCATTCCTTTCTGTTTATAAATGCCTGAAGTTTGTCAGAAGTGTGATATATTGTCACTTAGTACCATATTCCAAGTGTTGAGCTTACATGTGTATATATAAATCTATATAAAAATATMTATATTTATGCCTGCACCTGTGTGCTGTACACTACTACCTATACTAGTAATGGCTGTAGTAATGCTACTATTGCCGGTGGGAATTGAACTTTGATTTCAGTGCTGAATGGCTAAAGCGTTTCCTTGACGTTAGTATCCAGAATAGGATGGAGGCTTAAAACCACAAGCCACTGTTCCTTGAAATGAAAGTGTGACACTCTCAGATGTGAACAGAGCTGAGCAACTTCAGATTGAAAGAAAACCTCAGGTGTTTGGGGGAATAACATCTAACACTTTGACTGAAGTTCATTTGACTGTAACTGGAAAAAGATCAGGTAAGCAGAGTTTTACTGACAAAAGCATTGACGTAATTGGTATGTACGAGAGCGCATATGCATCAGCAGTACCAGTGTGAACACAGCTTTTGTAGCCCTGCACGTTAGGAAATAAGATGTTGCCATTGCTACTGAAAAATTGCAGATTTTGCTTTACCTTAACACAGGCTGCTTCAGGCCTTGTCTGGTCCCGAGCTTATGTTAGYTCCTTTTAGCTGAACCAGCAATTGCCCAACAGGTGACTAATGTCCAACTTATTTTTTGTGTTAGCTTAACTCTGTGAAATTGCATGGTTTTACCCTAAAGAAATTATACCATGTATGTTCTTTCAACAGCTCCTAGGTGAATATTCTGTAACTAAAGTTGGGCGCCAATTAAGAAGGCGACAGCAACAGACTGTGTGAAAACCCCAAGCAGACCCAGGACCAAAGAGGAGGAAACTCTGAACATCAACAGCATACTCCTCCCAGTGAGGAACTTAGGGCGCTAATTACTTGCTGTTGCTACTCATAAGAAAGGCGAGTGTGACATGACAAAAAGAGGTAGATACCAGGAAGTTGGTGACTAACAAATTGGATTGTACTATTAATGGGAATTAGCAATAATTAGACAATATGGACTATAAATGTTAGCATCATTGTAACTGGACTTAGAATAACTGTTTGATTCATTTTGATTTTACTGTTGAAACATTAATTAGACTAACAATAAACTCTAATTGTTGGCTTTGCATATAAGGTGTGTTCCCCTGTGCCCATAATGAGATTTTGACTGTAACACTCTTTGTCAGATGGGCAGAAGTGTGGAAAAAGGGAAAATAATGAGAAACAGCAGCAAGGAGAAAGAGAAGGAGTGGCAGCAGAGAGGCTCCTAGCTTGGCAGCGCTTCAGAGCTGGGACACAGCTGGTTATCCAGCTGTGAGCCTGGGACGCAGCCAGACGAGGAAGACTCAGGGCACACCCCCCAGATGTACCTTTTCACTGCATATATATTAAGCTCATGCCGGTGGCACTCTGACATATCGACCGGCATCACAGGCGTCAGGTATTTTCTCAGGCTTCAGTCCGGCAAGGAATTTGAGTGGGTGTCCCTCCCCTGGAGGCCCCCTCCGCTTGGAGTGGCATCGAAGGCAGGGGACTGCGTGCAGTCACAAGGGCTGTGATTGTCCTCTTAGTCACAGCATCAATTTTGCTCTTGAAGCAGCCCCCTATTCTCAGCAGTTTTGCACCACAGGGACAAGCCCCATGCCAAAACAGACAGTATCAATTCATTAGTCAAGGCTGACTGAAATTTGGAGCCGCACCTCAGAGGTGCAGCCCGTAATTTGGAGGCCCGAGGGAAATGTGGATGAGGGTGACTTTAAGCAGCCTTGCTTTCTGGCATACTCTGGGGCCTCTGACAAAGCCCAGGCAGTCCTGGGGAGCCCTGTAGTCACTACAGCAGCCTGTGCTTTGCTGCTTAGGCTCTACCTACCCACATCTCTGCATCTAGAAGCTGCAGTCCAAGACCATCCTGGACATGCTCACTGTGCTGATAATATACGTGAGCAGAGTCGCTGGAGTTCAGTTCCTGTGCAAATGATGAAGTCTGGGGAAATGTGTCCTTCCTGGCGATGTCTGGGGCTCTTAAGGTTCCTTTAACAGCTCCTTAAACAGACCCTTAAGTAAACACAGGGAATCTGGAAGAGTGATGGATGGCTCCCTATTCGTATCCAATTGCAACGTACAGTGTGACACATGAGTTGGTTTTTCTCAATCATAAAAAAAGAAAAAAACAACATGCCTCACTGCTCTTGAAAGCTAAACAGGGAAAGAGAGCATTTCACTTCAGTGGAGTTGCACACCCATTGAACTGACGTGGTGGGGAAAGGGCCGGGACGCGGTTCCTGTGGGGGCTCCCAGTTAAAAGGCACCTGAGCCATGCGTCCTGAAAAAGCATATGAAGGAAAATGAGTTGTCTTCAAGGAAAAATGGTAATGTCTGGCCTGCCTTGCTATTCCTTCTCAAATAGGGGAGTACAATATATCATCCCTGCCTAAACTCTGCATATTGAGTTAAGCCTAACATTTGGATTTATTAATAATACAACTTCCCTCCTTCATTCCCCCAGGATAAGAATTCAATCTTTTTTCCCAGGAGCTGCATTTTTATGCATACTTATGGGCAGGCAAGGTTTGCAGAAGGTGACTCCCTGCAGAAAATGTGTGCCGCCTTAATGTCAATTTGTTTCTGCATTAGCTGGAGGACCCTATAGTAATCTGGATGAATACTTGCTGTAAATTGATAACAAAATATGATGTCCTAGAAAGTATATGATAGCATGAAACGGGGAAAAAGAATCCCCATTCCATTTAAAATCAGCAAAGTTGTTACAAAATGGAGAGATTTCCCTTTGTGTTCCGAAGTAATTTATAAGGGTGGTTTTTTTTTATTACAGCTGTTTGGTGAGTGGGATGGGAAAAAGACAGATAATTGATGAATGTGCTTTTTCTGACGTGGAGGGATGTAAGCACAGCTTGTGGCTGGGGGAGAAAGGAAGATTAATTGTCAGTTGGTCTATTGTGCAAAACTTTGACAAACTTCTACAGTGTGGAATCTATACTTTTCAAATGTCTGCCTTTTTCTCTCCCTTGATATATGTGAATGTAATACTTGTAGTTCTAGGTGTGGCAGGAAGCATGTTAAAATGCAAAACTGCAGGAAGAAAATCGGAAGTTGAATGAGTCATCATTTTTCTTCTGAACATTTCAGAGCCTGGGAGGGACGGGAAAGGAGCAGCAGACAACTTTGGCTCCGTCAAACAGAATTTCCCCTTGGGTTTAAAAGGGAGTGCGTGCTGCCATCGCATCTCTTTCAGCCACTGTGAGGGGATAGTACCCCATGAGCACTCTGAGTATCTAACCCTATTCCTCGTACTTTTGGCTGGGTAACATCAACCTTGTGGCTGTGGGTCCTCTTTTGCCTGCAGCTGCACTTGTTCTAGTCATGATTAGTTTTCTTTCCTGAATTGCTTCTAATTGCATTTTAGGGCTGTTGTACCCTACTTTATTTTCATCCTCATAGTAGAAGGGCAAAATCTATAAATTCTATTTTAGACAAGGAAAAAAGCTCAGAACAATTTTTTAAACTGTTTTTCTTACTTGCTGTTATTTATAGGCTTGATCTCCAACCCCACGCCCCAGCTCACCTCTGTACCAAAGCACATTAAGTCTTAACGAGAAAATCTTTAGGGTGAGATCATAACAAATAAATAGCTGTTTACCCATGAGCCCTTTCTATTGTTTCTCTTTGTGTGTGTGTGTTGTAGTATTTCTGTGGTTTGATAGGATCAAAGTAGTCTGGCTTTTGTATTCCCATAGCTGGTCACAGGCTATATGAACATTTTTCAAATTCAACCTTCCACCCAGGACATGTACTAGCTCTCAAGGAGGCATAAAGGAAACATCCCAATCCAATGACTGCTGCAGATGTGTTCAATAAAAGAAGAGCTGTAACTACACAAATTACCTTTCCTAAGCTGCAGGGTGCTGCAGAACTCCTGGAATGAGTTTCTCCCTGCCACACTTCTCATTCTCTCTGCTGGTTGTGAATGAATACAAATTAAGAAGAAATCCCTGAAAGAGGTTACAGGCCTATACAAATATCTTACAAGAGAACTGGGCTGTTCATGCAATTTATTTTTTACATTGCAGAAAGTTTAGGAAGAAAGGAATGCTACCTCTTTAGAAGCCTGCATGAGTAGGGCAGGAATGTGAGACGTTCAGCACAGCTGACTGGCAATTTCATTACAAGTCTTGCAATAATTGATATTTTAATTAAAGCCCCAGCTCCTGGAGACGGGTGATAGTTGGAGAATCTCCATTTTCATTTAGGAAAGCATGTTTCTAGTCTGATGTTTGCCAAATAATATTTGGAAATATAACCTGTGTCCTAGCCACCCGAGAGCTGGAATGCAAAGAAAGCCAATCTGTACTTACAACGTGTTTTCATTGTTTGAGGCAAAATACCTCCTGAGTGGAAAGCCAAAGTAATACATGTTGGGGCCGGGCCCCAGACTTTCAAATGTGGCATGGTTAATTCTGGACGCTTAAATTCAAGAGCTGAAATGTGCTGAGATTGAGAACAGCAGATGGAAGGGGCCGTGGCAGCTTGTCGTGGGGAGGAGAGTGGAGGGGGGTGCAAAATACCTGTTGGGACCAGGAGGAACAGAATAGTCGTGGCAAACGCTATCTGCTAGCTGCATCCCCAGGAGGAGCAAAAGCGTGCTCTCTGCCAGGGAATGAAAAGCTAACAGAGAAAAATTGCTGTGTTACCTTCTACTGAGGGAAACGGTTTCTTACAGAGATTGATTTACTTCATCGTTTGGCTCCAAAATGCCATTAAACAGTGTGTTCAAAACTCTGTGATAAAACCTGGGCCCTGGTTTCAGTCCACAGACAACCCAGACTCTCTCCAGACCTCTATACCTGGCTAAGGCTCAGCCCAGTTCTTTCACCAGTGGCATCCTCAGCTCTGTAGTGTTTTAAGAAATCTTCCTGCTTCTCCTCCTCCGGCAGAGGCGCAGAGGAACTGGCTGTATTTTGTCTTTGTAGGTGTAAAGGCAGGACTTTAACTGATCTTCCATACTTACAGGTCTGTTTTATTTCTCCTAGCAACTACTTTGTAGAGTTCCTCCTGCTGCAGAACCCTGGGAAATGAGACCAGGAGTTTACCTACACAAGAGAGATATGCTGCCATAGTGTTTTTTCCATTTGTGAATTGGCTATGCACAATCAATTTCAAAATGCTATAAAAAGAGCCAACATGAAAGAACTTCTAAACCCTTAGTGGAGTGTTGCCTTTAAAAATAAAAACATTTTGGCTTCAGGCCAACCATGCTGAGAACAAATGGAAGAAAATTCTCTTAAAATATTTAACGTTACACAGTGGATTATACTGGATTACAAATAATCAAACATGTCTGTTTATTTTAAAAAAGACATTCATGTCAAGTGCTGTT
Source organism: Phoebastria nigripes (assembly GCA_035582835.1). Lineage (NCBI taxonomy): Eukaryota > Metazoa > Chordata > Aves > Procellariiformes > Diomedeidae > Phoebastria > Phoebastria nigripes. Next base: position 374,858 of record JAYKAV010003045.1, read on the forward strand.
CTGTAGCTTTCACGTTTGTTTGTTACTACTTGATAATATTTTAGTAAAAGCCTCCTACCGGCCAGAAAACAATACTTTATTCTTTATTGGGTTTTGCCTTTTTCTTATATCTACTTAAATTCAGAGGATTTCTTGCATGGACTTCGAGAAGAGTAGGGTGGAATCCATTTCCAATTAGCAAATGGTACTTTCTTCTTCCTTCCCTACCTCATGAAACATGTCACGTTACACATACAAGGATGGCCATGGAGTGACCTATTTTGTTGCACCGAATCATTGGTGTGAATATAACCAGTTTTACATATAATCTGCTGTGGCATTAGCTGACAGCATAGGTAATTTATGCCTTTTTTTCTCCCAAGTGTGGCTGATAACAGTCCCAACTTACATAATTGGCAGAGTTTTGGGAACAAGCTTGATTAATTTGTCCTCCTTTAAAAGGATGAGTACATCAGGAAGGAAAAAAAATGGGAGAAAGGAACGGAGTAATAGTGGTTCTTATGTGGGATTTTTAATGGATTAGCGACATTTGAGGGACAAAGCGGGTTGAGAACTGTGAAAGCAACTTTCAAATTATAGAAGTGATATTTGTCCAACCACTGAAATAAAATAGTCAACAGGAGCAATTCTCCTGTCCTGTCTCCTGGACAGAGAACTTGGGCCCTGAAGCTCAGTATTTAGAGCCTTTGAACCTTTTCCCAGCTGCCAGCTGACCCTGGTGGTGCCAGAATTCCCCAGGCACTCGTGCTTCTGCCATCAAAGCCCTCCAGGTGCGTGCACTTCTGCTACTGAGAAAGGGCAAAATTATGCAAATCTGATGCAGACAGGCAATGTGGCAGCTAACGCTGGCACGATTCACAAACTAGACCCTCCTTTTCCTATTTCCCCTCAGGAGCCTTAGCTGGGACATCAAAATGTGTCCACCAAATTGGAACAGCGTTCAAGCCCATTTCCCACCTCCAGCCACTGTGCTGCAGTGGGGCTCTCTGAGCTGGATCCTTTTCAATTTGTTATGCTAACGCTGTGTAACATACTCTAATATTCATGGCACCCAGGCCGTCCATCTGACTGCCCTAACCACCGCATTTAAACCTCCGCTCCAGCCTTTCTTTGGCCCAGTAGCAAAGGGAAAGTTTTGGCTCAAGTTCTTTCTCCTGTCTGAATCTTTCCCTTTTCCCTGCCTAAATGGGTAGAGCATAAACTGCAGCTCTACCTTACGCAACCAAATGGGCTCAGATGGGGGAGCAAGGTCTTGTCCACGTTCTCTCTCAGCTGCAGCTGTGTTGGCTTAAGAGCCTTTTTGTCACCACTTTTTATCATCTGTACACCCTGCCAGGAGTGGAGGTTGTTGGCTGTACTACACCGTAACCCATTTCAGTCGAAATAAGCTCATTGTAGGTTGCAGATCTCTAGTGAACCTATACAATCTTGGACACAAAGGAGGTGGGGAGGGCTCCCAGGAGTGGGCCTATGTGAACAGCTCTGGGAAGGTGGCCTGCAGGTGGAGGAGTGGTGACTCCTTCACCAGCGCAGCGCAGCCAGAAGAGGTCGTAGGAAGAAGACCTCAACCACATCGTAAAACAGGGGCTGATGCAGCTTCTGTGCAGAATGGATGAAGAGACTGAATTGTGTCTGAACCCCTGTGCTTGCTTGTATTTCCTGGCCTGGTCTCCAAGATGCCAATTTAGCTATTAAGGTCTAATAACAAAATGGAAAGCTCAATTATAAAAGATGAAATGTTGCATTAGAGGTTAATAGAATGTTCTGATAAACAAATCAGTTGTTGTATTTCATCGCCCTGTTACCAAATTACTGGTTTGTCAGTTGTATGCTTCCACCCTTTCCTACTCTCTTTCCACGTTTTTTGTTTGTAATGCAGTTAATTTATATATTATCTGTCTTCTCTTTGAAGATAACAAAGTATAACTAAGACTTAGCTACGTTGCTTTAGCTAAAATATCTCCTGTTCTTTTATCCCTCAAACCGCATCTCTTGCTTCAGTCATGCAGAAATGGATGAAATGGGAATCAGGCTTGGGGGATTTAATTGCAGTGCCAAAAGGCAYGGAGAGCCCTCAGGATTCGGCACCCTCTTTTAGCCGTATGATGTTGACACCAGGGAAATTTGAGATGAATGTATCCGATAGAACAGAGCTTGCACATCATCTCCATAAAAGTCCCTACTGTTTCCAGTTTCACTGAATACTGTACACTTAGGCACTTCTGCCAGAGTTGAAAAGCACTTTATAGGCACTGAGTGGAGCCTTGCAACACATCTTTATACTAAGTGCTATCTTTATTTAAAAGATTGACGGGGGAAGGAGAAGAGGGAAGGGAAGCCAAGAGGGATTAGTGCCAAGAGGGACTTACAAAAATACTTGCGCGAGTTAACTTAATGGGAATTAGGCACCCAGCTGACTTCTGTGCATCCCGTGAAGGCATCTAACTTCCACGGATGAACTCCCTCAGGGACTTTTGCAAGTCTCTTGAATTAAATCTTTGTAAATCACATACAGAAGTGTGTCAGGCCTGAGCTAACCGTGATTAGGGCTGAACCTTTCTACCTCTCATTGAAGTAAATGGGACTTGGGGCTATACAAGAGGTCAGCCTATACAACTCTGAGGGTATGACAGTGAGCCTGAGTAACGCAGGGGCCCGCCAAACTAGTGCACTAGCTGGTTAAGTGTGCTCAGACACAGGAGGCTCCGCATGCTGTGGCTGTGCGTCCAGGATCAGTTTTACCTGGTAACATTCAAGGTCAGGTTGGACGGGGCTCTGAGCAACCTCATCTAGTTGAAGATATCCCTGCTCATTGCAGGGGCGTTGGACTAGATGACCTTTGGAAGTCCCTTCCAACCCAAACCATTCTATGATTCTATGGTACTGAGAGTGGCTCTCAGTAGCCCCCAAAAGACTAGTAACTCTGTGGTGACTTGCACATGCCACTCTGTAACGGAGCAGGAAATAAAATCTAGCTCATCTCACACCAGCCATGGAGATGGTGCTTCTTCTTGGTGCAGTTAGCGGCAGGGTAGGGAAGGAGCCAAGGCAGTAAAGACTACAAGGAAGCAACCTGCTCGCCCTGAGGTATTGAGATATCTGGTGGCTCTTTTGTGGCAGAGTTTGGAAATGCTCAGTATTTGCAATGTAAGTTTTTTTCTACTTCTGATCCTCCGATCTCTATGATTACACACAGGCTCTACAACCCTTTTGAATTAGAGGGTATGTTTTAAAATCTCGTTGTCTTTTCAAAAATCAAACAACATCTCCCTCCCCCCAAAATCTCAGCAAGACAACTGACAAATCCACGCTAACAGGCAAAAAAAAGTACAGAAACTGAAAAAGTACACGGACAACACAAAGTAAGGTAGGAATTCAATGATATGTGGTGTACTGCAGCCCCTGAGCACAACTATAACGCTAGTTCAGTATAGATGAGACACTGTCAGAGCTTTTGAAACCTTTTCATACATTTTACCGTGTGCTGCAAAACTAGCAGGCTTGGCCCCAGTGCTACTCTGATGATGAAGCAAGAGAAAAGCAATAGCAGAAATGAGAGCTATGTCTGCTGATACAGCGAATGCTATATAACCTGCTGGAGCATTGCTGATACAGGGCTGCATGTAAAAGTGTTTCTGTTTGCTCAGGTGTGAATATATGTACTGCCTCCCTTTGTTTACATGGATGCTTTTGTTTCCTGTGTTTATACAAGCTTGTTTTAAAGGCTGGCACATCTCATCTTTGAAGCTGTGAATCCCTCAAATTCCATCCAAGCACACTGCCAGCAATCCACAGCTGTACGCAGCAAGAGCAAGTGAATAAAACAAGCATGACTGGAAGGAAAGCACTGCTGCTTTGCTCTTGTGTGAGCTTCCTCTTCAGTCCTGTGAAGGACCCAATTTAGCAGAGCACTTTACTTTCAAGCTGTATGCTTTTACTGAAGGCTGCTAGCAGACCTAAAGATAAAGATGTACCTGAATGTTTTGCTGAATCGAGGCCTAAGAAGCAGAGCATAACAGAGAAAATGTTGATCATTATCTAAGAAATGATGGGCTGGCATCATGCTGATAGAAGTACTTTTTCAGTGCACATAAAAACAGTAGGGATTACAGGTGAGGAATGGATTTCTGCATCTTATCTCTCACTCATTGAAATAAATGGTTTTATGTTTCCAGCAAGTTTATTTAACTTATTCCTTCCAAACAGGCATTTTGTGTTTGAGCCGGGTAGGGAAGAAGGTGAATGAACTCTTCTGATTGTTCTGCTAGTTCAGGGCAGCCTTAGTTTTTCTCCAGTGACACATCTGTAAGTGTGGTGGAAGGCTCCTTTTGGGAATAAGCTTTGTACTGAGACTTCCCCTTGGCCAAATGGCAAAGAACATTTTGTCTCACAATGGGTTGGCAGACCAGAAGCGAGGTGACTCTGTTTATCATCTATGCTGGAGACCACCGCACCTTGCCATTCCCAAAGTACAACAGCATTTCTGAAACTGGGAAAAGCAAACAATGGCCTGGTAACATAAATGTCTTCCCTGAGTTAACAACTTCCCTTGCAGGGAAAGAGAAGGGAGAGGAGAATTTGAATTTGAATGTGCCCCCCGCCACACACACACACACACCCTGCCAAAAGATGCATCTGATTCTATAAAAATCCCGGATCCTCTTGCGTGAATGCAATCTGAAGTCATAGGTTTGCATAAGTACCAACTCCTCAGCCAGAGGGCTGTGAAGTATCTGTCAGCTCGTCAGCTGGATACATACAGAGCGAGTTATTTAGAGCTAATGTTGCTACTTGGAAGACAGGGACTTGGTTTTCTTTTTACGTCTGTGCATCTGTAGCCTACCTTGCTTATTTCATAACGCTTCTACTTGCTTTTACCTCGCCTTGTTTGAGCTAAGGGCACCTTAAGGTTTGGGTACTCTCACCCTTGTGCGTGGCAAACCTTTACCCAGGGACAGTGAGGCAGTGCAGTGCCGAGGTGCTGTCTCGTGAGCTGGGGAGGGAGAGACCTACGTGGAAGGAGAGCCCGATGAGTGTTGGGGAGAGAGGTAGTCAGCAAAGCCAAGGGGATTGCATCTGACTCATCAGATCTGCAGGGAGGTAGCTTGGGAAAGGTCCACTTTTATGAAGGAAGCAACTGCAGTGCAGCAAGAGCCATATGAAATAGTATTAGGTGAGATTCACCACAACCTCCCACCCTTGTCTCAGGTGATATATGCTCTGCTTTAATTTCTGGTTCAAGGAAACCACAGGCTTTGAACAAAAATTCAGCCAAAACAGTGCAGGTTAAGCAAATAGGCTTTCAGAAAATCATAGTGCGTGGTTGACCATATCATTCTGCAAATAACTGCCTTGTAACAGAGGGCAATGACACCACTGACTCTCTACCCTTTCAAAAAATAAAAGGAAGAAAATAAACTATGCTTTTGGTCCCATTGTCTCTAGATCAGCTACAGGTCTCTACAAACTATCAGGAAGTTACGCAGAGGAGATAACTGCAATGCCTGTAATGCCGGTGCTGTCAGAATCTCTTCCTAGATGCAGGTGCTGGCCAGCAAACCTGAAATTAAATCCCACTGTGATGTTCTTTTTCCTATTCCACTGAAACAAATGGGGTAGTGGTTCACTGCTGACTCCTTCTCAAAGTGTGGTCTGCGACAGCGATCTTGGAAACGGGTCTGTGAGGCGAGCTCTCCCGTTCCTGCTCTGAAGTGCTCTAGCAGATTAAAAACAGTGGGACGGAGAAGGAGAGGTTGCTGAGCAGTTAATGGCACTAGAATGGGGAGATTGCATGTTGTGATGAACATTGCCATAGTTTGTGACCTTGCCTGGTGCATGCAGTGCTGATTATACCAAAGGATCAAGCAGATGTGAAGGAAAATTGAGTTTCATCTCCTCCCAGCTACCACAGGCCCTCTTTGGTAAGTAGAGGACTATGACATTTTAGGAAAATAATGTATATATCTGTGCGTGGCTGCAATAATGATGGATTTTTTTCTCCAACTAAAGTAACTGTGATTGATGCAGCTGGCTGCAACCTATAAMGAACACTAAGGTTAATTGGAGCCAAGGGCACAGCAGTCCTTAAGTAGCATTATTCTGTGGTGCACTCATGTGCTGTCATTAATTTTCCTATTTGTTTGACTTTACAAAAACACATAGAAAAAGAATCTGAAAAGAACAGAAAAAAAGTTCAATTATACCTCTTACAAGGTAGTACTGAGGATGGGGAGGAGCTGAATCACCCAAGTGCTTGATGACATTATGCTTTTGTACAGCATAACGCCTCCAGGTAACTGGAGAGCATACTGTGCAGTGGCATTTGCTACATCTGTGCTCTTCTGTCTCTTCTAGCTGGTGCATTAGAAGATTGGGCATCGTAACACTTCCAGGCCACAGCTATTTTATTACAGCAGAGTTCAACCTGAGTCAGAATTTGAACTCCTGAAGCACTGAAAAAATATATGGAACATAGGATTAGAGCCATTGTCCTGTGTGAGAACGAACCCATGGCAGATCTAGTCTGGTATCTCTTCTCTGAAGGTGGCCAGCATCTGGTGAATGGTCAGCATCTAGAGGAACGGTCAAAGATCCCAGCAATAGGCTGATGTGGGGATAATCTGCTTTCCATGTGGGGATCCTAACCTGGTAGAGTTAGAGACTGCTTTGAACTCTGAAAATCTGAGGTATTATGGACTTTCCAAAAGCAGTCGTGGGGACCCTTGGGCATTCTCATTCACAGTCTGCTGTGGCCACACACATGTCCCATTCCCTTTTGGACATTAGTGAAGTTGGCTTTAGCAGGATTATGCGTTGCAGTGGTTCCTGCAGTACATATTCCTGTTACATGAAAAAAAACATTTCCTCTCCTCTGTATTCATACATTTAGGGATGGGGCCACAAAGCTTAGATTTGTGGGGTGTACTGCAAAGCAGCCATAAGAGTGGAAGGTACCAGGAATTACAACAGTGACATGAATGAGAACCGATAAATCACGGCCATCTGACAAATGATGTTTGTCTCTGCTGATCCCACAGTGTTGCATAAATATGCAAGACGAGTCAAGCCCAAACAACATGTGAAACATTATATACTTGTCAGAACGCTCCAAACAAAAACCTACCAGCCTACTCCCTCCCCTCCCAACAAACAATGCAGTATAAGAACTTTTGCTTTATTATAGAAGTCAACAAGTCAGAAATGATTCATATTCTTATATAACATAGATTTTACAAGGTTTTGTTTGAATGAATGGTGACTGTCAGTATATGGTTATATTAGGATGTGTACGGTTATATTGGGATGTATATAGGAGAGCTTTCAGAGTAAGGTAGTATCAAGGATGTAAACTAAATTTAAACAACAGGGAAAATTAGGTCCTTATGATCCACCTGAAGTGATACCCTAACTTCTAATACCTTTGCAAGATTTCTGGGCAGACAATAACATGCCAGGTGCAAAACCTACTGCCCCATTCATTCCATGACAATGGACAAATTACGATGTTTGGCTGTCAAAAATAAATACGCACACCAAGGAAAATGACAAGTGTCTCTGTACTGCCTACAAGTAACTCCGTATGTGTGCTTTTCCACACTTGCACCCTTACAACATATTGCAAACTCGTGAGGGAGAGGAGGAAATGGGAGCGGGGGCAGCGTTCCTGCATGTTAGTTACAGATACTGCTAACAGCTTTTTTTCAGTCTTTCCCTAAGACTTTCTGGTTGCTGTTATTTCATACATGAGAAAATTTCAAGATCCTTCCCTTGTTATCACTTATTCTAACAGCTATGCGTGCCCTGATGAGACTATTTTCTTGGACATATTCTTATTAATGCTCTTAAACATGTGTCTTGATATGCCTCTTTTGGCTCAACTGCAGCACAAAACTGTAGACGTACCGGAAAATAAGGACATACACTTTTCCAGACTTTTGCAAACAGCTAGACTTCTGAAGAAAAGGAATTATTATTGCTTTTGGACTAGTCGTTTCTTGGGAAACATGATGCCCTGCCACTGTGTCCAGTTTTGCACAGAAGTTTATTGGGTGAGCAATAACGTCTCATTGTCAGTCTAACTAATAAGCAATGGAAAAGCTGGCAAGGAAAATTTAAGCTCCTGAAAATAATTTCTGAATATATTTCACATTCATATTTTTAATTATTCATTAAAAGAAACCAGAATGACTGACAGGATCACAATCCTTTTCAGTGGGCCCTTCAAATAATCCAGATATTAACTCTGCCCGTGGTGGGTTTTTTAGTGGAAACGTAGCAAGAAAGTAGGAAAAGCAGAGGTACAATTTGAGACAATGCATTCCTTTTAGTCGTTATTTTCATGTATTGCAAAGAGAGGAGAACAGAGTTCACGTGCCATAGGAGCCTGTATTTTATACGAGGATATATTGACAGGGACATAAGACTTGGGGCAGTACATTACCACAGTGAGCAAGATCTTGCTTCCGGCCAGTATCAAACGAAACTATTTTATCATGCATTTTTCATCTCATCAGTATGATGTTACATGATCCAGCAGAAACCGTATGGTACAAACTCCTACACAGCTGCAAAGCAGTCGGGCTTTAAAATGAGTGCCACAAATCTTTTTGCCAATGCTGTGTACTTCTAGAAAGGATTACAAAGTTAGCATTACACAAAAGCAGCACAGGGGAGCCTGACTCATTCCAAGCTGGCTTAAGAGCAGCTTGGGGAGCAAAGGTAAGGTTAAAGGTGGCTTTAAGCCATCCTTATATACTACTAGTCCTCAGTTTCTGCCAGATCATACCCTTGATCTCTTCCTTTCCTTTACTGCAATGTTTTGCCATTTTTAAGCTGCTTCTGCATCTTCTACTTCAAGTCTCAGGTGGGTTACAAGGACGTAGTGAAGGGTGAAGTGTGCTGTGCACTCCTGCAAACTAGATGTCTATTATGTGGAGACTTGTGATTATGGGAGAGCTGGACTCAATGCCCCAAATGATTCCTCCTAGTGCTATGTTCCCAAGAAATTCAGCAATATTTGGAGTAGCCTGAAGGCTATTTTAAGTTGCGCCAGCTGCTAAACACAGCAGGGATTCAACAGGGTGATAAAGGACATTTTAGACCAAGTCCTGACTTATACTCTCTGCAGGGAGTCTAATACAAAAACTGCTAGGAAAGCTTTGCTCAGTCTGAGAATTCACCTATTTTGGGATAAGCCTCCCAGGGCTGAGGGAGGGCAGATTTATACTAGAGGAATGGTGCCAATCTGCACTACTGCAAACAGGGTCTGACTGTGTGAAAGGAATAACAATAGCAGAATTATTTAAGGCCAAAGATTGATATTTGAGACCTAGCTGGCTGGAGGCCGGGCTTTTTGGAATTTGATTTTTCATTCATTAAACCGATAACTTAACCCATTTTCAGTCCCTGTTAATGCAACTCAATTGCATGATTGCTTTACCAAGCCATTAAAGGAACCACCTTATAGAAATAGATGGACAAAATTGTGTCCATATTCCTGCACTGTGGCTCTGATCACAGGCGTAATGTACTGAGCATGATATAGTGCTCCTTCAGTATTCTCACTGGGGCTAGTAAAAAGTAAAGAAAGGGTGGGATGTTCGAGGGAAAATCTCTAAGCTCTGTGCTTTCGCATGTGATTCAAAAGCCGGGATTTTGAAATGACACTAGCTGGGTATAAATTGAAGCTGCAAGAAGCAGCAGCATGTCCAGATAAAAGCACGCTGCCTTGTTGTATGTATCGAAAGAACGATACTGAAAAACTTGAGGAAAAAGTTGATGCTATCAGCCCTTGTGACTTCTTGTGCTCGCTATCTTGGTGAATTTTTGTGCTTGCCAGAAAAAAATATTCATCCTTCGTGGCCTGCATGTTGCTAATATAAGTGGTGGAGAGGGACCAAAACCACCCTCTCGCTCCTCACGGAGAGCACAGGCTGATCCGATACATAGGCTCAGGAGCTCACTGAGGCAACTGCGGAGGTAAGGGCCACAGTCAGGTGATGCAGGTATCTCTGCAGGCCTCAGTCCAAAAGGTCAGCCACAGCACCTCAGCTGGAAGTCTTTGTCTCCACACCTAAACACAGAGAGGTCTACATGGGCGCCGTCCTCAGCCACTCTGGTACAAAGTCTGCACACTTAATTTATACATCAGTGGAGACTGGTTTGAGTGAGTCTAGGCGACTTTGCACTGAACTTAATATTGCACTCTACCAATAYTGTGGTAGCGGCATGGCAACATACGGCTGCGGGCAAAAACCTTTTAAGCCATTTCTACAGTGCTCATCTGCCCACAGCGCCGTTCTGTCCCGCGGCCAAATGCCTCCACTGTGAATGCTCAGTGGAAAGATGAGGTATTTTTAGCCCCCCACTGCCTGCCTGTGCTTACAGCCTTTCCCGCGTTCACCCCCTCTGTCTGGCAGAACAACACAGCCCTCCTTCATGGAGCGCCTCTTCATCTGTCAAGGGCCATGACCTGGCCTTACAATTGCCATGGCATCCATGGCCCCACTGGGTCACGCCAAAGGTCCGCGGCCCCTGGGGCCTCCTGGGGTGACTCTGGGCTGGAAATGAGCCACAACCCAAGGGGACGACTCAGGCCACCAAAGTCTTCCTGAACCACTCTCTGGAGGAATTTGTTCCCCCTTCTTCATTGCTCTAGGAGAGAACCTTGCAGCAAAACTAGCCTCAGTAAAAACAGTGAAAGAAGGCTGGTTTGTTTTTTTGGTTTTTAATGATTAAAAGCGGTGTGCAGTGTCAATTTTAACAACATACGTTTGCATCTGATGGCAGGGCAGAATTTCTGATCGACTCCTTGTGCAATATTCCCAGGCGGGAGGTGCAGAGAAGCCCACTCCGGCGGCGGGCGCGGGCCCCGCTCCCGGCCCCGGCCCCGGCCGCGGCCCCGGTCCCGCTGCCGGTCCCGCTGCCGGTCCCGCTCCGGGCCCCGGCCCCGGCCCCGCTGCGCGGGCCCCGCTGCGGACCCCGCTGCCGGTCCCGCTGCCGGTCCCGCTGCCGGTCCCGCTGCCGGTCCCGCTGCCGGCCGCGGCGGCCAGGCGGGGGAGCTCCAGGCTTTGCAGAGGCCGCCGGCCCGGGACTGAACTTGACATCGGCCTCGGTCCGCTGATACTTTAAAAAAAACTAAATCGATGCTTTGATGGGATATGTAGCTCGGGAAATAATTTAAGGGTAGAAGGGAAAGGGCTGCCAGTCTTTTAAAAAAAAAACACAAAACAACTCCTTCACTGATACACATTTTAAAACACAAACGGCTAATCCTCTCACTGTTTCCTAGTAAAGTATTTAACTGTGACAAAAAAAAGGGTTTTTTTGAGCACTTTAAACAGCTCAGCTGGAAGCACAGAAATTAGCATGAAGTGAAATATTTATGGGAGCTTAATACAGTTTAAGATCGTTATTTTCTCTGCCATAACACACCAGGGCCAATTAACTATTTCCAATTAAGTAGCCTAAAACAAAATAGCATGCAGCAAGAAATAGTGGCTGAATAGTTATGACTGGACTGCGGAAAGAAGAGAGGTTGACCCTGAATGCGAGGTAAATAATTTTCTGATACCAAAACATAAAACTACTGTAGCACGAAAAGGCAACAATTGGATGAAAGAATGAGAAGGGAAAATCATGTTCAGCATTGACGTTATTAAATACTGTTCTTTTCAAATCCTATCCGTTAAACGTGAAGCCTTTTGTTTGTCTAGATGTGCATCATATCGCATCGCATAATTCTGCTACACAAACGTGTAGCAGAATGCATTCCTCTCTACTCATCTGCCAAATTCCAAACTTCAGTCATTTTTTGTGAGATTTCTATACAGAACAAAGTTAAACATATACCGTGAGAGAAATTTATTTAGTTTTGTCTTTGAATGACTCAAAAATTATCTAATCAGCATGTCATCAGGCTGCAGTTATGTGTGTTTTATTACTCCAGATTTTTAAAAATTATTTTTTATCATGTTTAATGTTTTTGGCATCTAAACAGTTGACATTGGAGTTGGCAGTTTGTATCTCATTGTATGAGGGGAAGAGAGTTAAAATTTCTCTGAAATGGATGAGGTAATGTTTACAGATTCAAAACCAGGCTGTTGCTTGTGCTGTTGTTTGCTCTTCAAGGTTGGGTTAACAGTCTAACTGCCATGGTGACTCTCTGGAAACCTAGAAATGCAGAACAGCACTTCAGCGACTGAGAAAGACAGAAACCTAATGTTAGATTACAGGATACTTTGTAGCAAGGGGAAAATTTTGGAAGAAATCCCGCAATCCCAGAGGTTGCTTTTATTTTCACATTGATGATTTATGATGACAATTTTCTCACACTTTCTAATGACATCTCAGGTAAACTGTCTTGCTCACAACACAGAGCTTGGCCACAATGGGGAGAAAAAGTGCACGGCAGCCTCACGGGTAGAGCCTGACAAAAATCTTAAGATGTTCTGATACTTTTGGGTGCTAAAAAAGCAAGCTCAGAGTGGCTTTCCAAATGACAAATGTTTTCTTGGGAGCCCAGGATGAATATATACATCAGCGGTTTTTTTTCAACTGCCATTTTTCACAGTTCAGCCAACTTTGAGTTATTTGCGTTGGAATGGTGTCTTAAAGAGACTAAAAAGGTGTGGGTTTTCAAGCTACATTGTAATGACGATCTTCCTTAAGATCACTACATGTAATGATTAGATCTTCCTTAAGCCTTTCGGAATGATAAGCAAAACTAGGCGAGTGGCTACACATATGAGTGCTTGACACTATTTGTGTATCTAAAAACACATCCGTGCATAAGTATTTGCAAGATTGGGCTCATCTGCTCTAACCTGCGACCACGAGAGCTAATTTTCATTTTAGCTTAAATGAAATTTTTTCCACTTGTAACTGTCCTTTGTCCAATACCCTGATAGCTTTGTCTTGCTATTACAAAAAGAAGCAGCAACTTTAATTGCAATTCGGTGTGAAAAAATCTCCAAACTCCAGAGATGAAAGAGATTTCCACTGACCTAGCATCCACGCTTCACAGTGCTTGGGAGCTCTTTCTCACGCACTCCCATTCTGGTCCGAACCTGGGATAAAGCACTGCACAGCGCTTGCTGCCTGCGTTGTATGGAGTCACGCTCTTTGTCTGCAGCACTTGTAAGGGCATGCCTACAGAGCTGTGCAGCGGAGTGCGATGCGGAGAGCCCCCAGCCCTCCCAGGCGCTGCCAGCAGCCCCACCGTACCAGCACCGCGCTGCACCTTGCCTCATCCATCCTGCTGTCAGGCAGAGTCAACCAGCCCGGACGCGGCACAGGGCTGGTAGAGCTCGGCTGCCGTTGTGGGATCTCTGCCTGGCACTGGACTCGACCCTTGCGCGGGTACCAGCGAGCTCTGGGACCTGCAGCACAGCACCGAACCCCTCCATAAAGATGTTCTTATCACCTCACTATCAAAATCAGCAGCACCGCTATCAAACACTGCCTGGGAGAGACATCTGCTATTTAAATGTGTTACAGCGGATGAAAGGAATTGAAACACAAAAAMCAAACACTTCCCTTTTTCCTAATATAATCAGTATTTTTAAGCAGTTTATCTGCTTATTAATAGGAAGGTTTTACAACATTTTGCCTGAGCTGACATTCTTTAATTATAATATTCACACTGCTGAATATGCAGTCACACCAACAGAAGCTCCATTGTGAAAGAATGCACAGATTCAATCTGTTTCTTTCTCTGAATTTTTCTGACTTGGTCATATTTTTCCATTTATCATTATTTTTTTGTTTGCTTCTCACATTTCTTCTTAGATGTGTGGGTTTTTCCCTCTTACTCTGTTGTTCCACTTGAAAACACCAGGATTAGCATGCAGATGTTTTTTTGATCAGAGATTTTTTTTAATCATTCCCATTTTCCACAGTCTATTTGGGTAGCTGGGGATTTTTGTTTGTTTGTTTGTTTGTTTGTTTTTGACCCTGTCTTGTTGTTTGGGTTTTTTTTTCTGATAAATGCATTACCCTAGTCTTCTGACTGTAAACACCTTCTGTTTGCTGTTGTTTTCTTAAAACAACATTTTAGAAAACTAACTATTTCTTCTAGTTAAATAAATCATGGGCTATGCTAACTAYGCCAATAATCTAATATCTTCCATGTTTTTTAGTGCTTTGCTAACCATAAAAGCTTAGGTCAAAGAGATACTGTTTTAGGAAGGTTTTGGGGGAAAAAAAAAAAAAGGATACGTTTTCAGCATGTCTGTTATCTGTTGTAAAATTGTGCTGTAATACCTTTAAAAATTGGTTTTATAATTCGCCCAAGTTATAGGATTTACTGAACATAGAGTAGGTGGAGGAGAAAAGTAATCATACTTCTTGCCGATAAGGAAGGACCAACTTTTTCTTTTTTATTTATTTAAAAAGAATAATGACCTCTTTAAATGAGCACCAGTTGGAATTTTGGCTATCTTGTAATCTGCAGGCTAACGTTCACAGGAGTTGAATTACACTTAATTTTYAGAAAGCTGAGAGGAGAAAAAGATGTTCAGCAGCTTAGCCTAGGGCAACTGCCATCGAATGCCACTTAAGCAACAACCAGCAGAAAGAATACAACCCGAGTTGTTACCATCCATGAAACTGGCAACATCCACCTTCATTAAAACTATATTATAAACACTGAAGAGGTTCAGAAATGCCTTCTCTCTTGCATTAGAACAAGTAATCAATGGATTTTACAGGGCTGGTATTTCAATATAAATTTTTAATGTAAAGAAACTAAAGCTGGGGGGATGTGTTCTTCCACAACCCTGAACGTTGCCAGTAACTAGGGTACCCACCACTGCCATTTAGTGGTTGTGTATTTTTTTAAGAACTTCTATGCCCAGAGCACCTGTGGAGAGGGAAGCTCACCTAGACACCACCCCTTACAAGGAAAAGCAAAATTGCCTTCAATGATGTGTGCTGGGCAAGCTCAGAAATGCCATAAATTTCAGTTGTTTGGGAGCTTGGCCAAGGCAACAGAATGTCCTGCTCATTTCCAAAGTTCGTTTAATGCCTAAAACTTTGTTGGTTAATAGCTTCCTCTCATCCAGAATGACTTAATCTTTCCCTGGTGGGCAACTGTTTTAAAAAGAATTGCAACACCATGTCCTGGCACCCCCGAGGAGCAGCTCCGGGGCAGCCCCACGGAGCCTGGAGACAGGTCAGTTCAGCAGGGAGAAAGCACAACCCATGCAATTTAGTTGCCTCTTTGAAAGCATCTGCCACCACCTCTTCCATGCAGTGGACTTAATTCCTGAAAAGGGTTATTGGCTGAAGTCAAAAAACAAGACAACATTGACATGTGAATTATCCCTTGAAAGTTTTTCTACAAATAAGTAAACGCAAAAATCCATGGATGATGCTTTTTCTTTTTCTTTGTTGCTAGACACCTTGTAAAAAATGGGAAATTTTTTTTAGTAAGTTTTTAAAACAAGCTATCTTTTCTCCCACAAGAGAAAGCAGGAGATTATCTATTACCTGTAGCTATAATCAGGATAATATTAMAAATCTGTTTTTTCCCTGCAGTCCTATTTCTTTTCGCTCAATTAATTAATTTTTTTGTGACATCACATACTTCAAGGAGAAAACACAAGATGACTTAACTACAGCAGTATGAGCAGAGCAGCAAAGAGGGGATTTTTTTTCTCTCTCGCTCTGCAATATGTAACTGAAAATGCTTTGGGGGTTAGTCAGCTTTCTTTAAACTGTGGCAATTAAAAAGCGTTTTCCCAACCCTTCTTCTGTGTCCTACCATGAACAGACAAAGGCAGAAGTTCCGGTAGCCCCGCAGCCCCTTTGCACCGACACAGCTGAAGCAAAGGCAATGCAGGCAAGGTATAAACCTCTCCCCTCAAAAAAGAGTAGGTCTTTGTGCRGAAGTCTAGATGTGTGCCACCTCCGTGAGGGAGTGGGGTGCATGAGGTTACAGAGGGATTATCCTAAAGCTGCCTCCTTCTATCTCGTAATCTAGTGATTTCCTATCCCAGCACAGCAGTTTATTACAGTAAGGACACAATTTAGCATCTCTCTGAACGTACCATTACTGAACGTATCGTAATTAGTTCCTGCTTGTGAAGCACTTGGACACAGAGGAACACGTAAGTGCTAAGTGTTACAGTCATTATCATTCACCTTTACTTGATACCTTTCCATTTTATTTAGCCACTTGTGACCAAGGCATCTGCATGTCTTTGGCCAGACTATACACGGGTGAGCCAGTGAGACCACAGGAACTGAGAGGTGGAGTCTTGAAATCTGCCTTGCTCCAGAAAGCTGAGGTAAGTTTGCTGGTAATGTAATAAGCTACTAGTTAGTAAGGAAGTAATAAATTATTGCAATTAAATTAACTGTATTGCCAACCCCGAGTCTCCAAATAAATCATAAGTTGGACTGACTTAAAAATAACTTAAGATTTTTCTTCTGTCTTTTTTCCCCTTGGTAGACTTCATGTTTTCAAGGCTGTCTTTATAAGCAAGAGCTAGGAATTTTACTTTTTTAGTGAAAATTAAAATCCCTGTATAACAACATCTTTACCTTAACAGGTCAGAGCTTTAAGGAAAATGAACGCTAAGAGTGGACAACAAGGAATGACATATGCAGTGGATTTCGAGATGAAATAAACACCACCGAAACCCTAAAATATAAGGGCCTGATTCATTGCTACTAGTCACATAAGCTGAGAATAATTTCACCAAAATCTATGGGTAAAATCTCAACCTCCCGAACTTGTAGAAGTCCATTGAAAATGTTGCCAGGATCTCCAGTGGAGAGGGAAGACCAATAATCCAATGTAAATAAGAGCAAATGTAGGTCCTGTCACTTCACCAGACAGTCTAAATGACAGAAAACAGGATCATGTCCTCAGCTGTTATAAATTTCACGTGTTTTTGCTTTGCTTTTCCCTTGGAAGAATACTGATTTGGCTGTCTGGTGAACTGAAACTTAAGGCTGAGCTTTAGGTCTGACTTAGATTTAAGTGGAAGAAAAAGGTGTCTGCATGAAATGAACAGCTATACACATTTTAGATGCATATACATCTATTAGTGTGAGGGCAAAATCTGTCTTATTTATGAATGCATGCCATATGGTTTCTTTTTGCATGCTCGTGCTTCTGTTAAGGTGCATGTCTACAAAGCACGAATACTCAGAGAATCTTCAAACCCCAGCGTCCAGGTCTGCAAACTCCTATCCAAGTGAGTCACCACTGGCTTCATGAAATAATTTTTCCATTGTAAATTTGCAAATGATCTGCTCTGGGGTGTAAAGACCTTAAAAGGTAGTGAGAAAACACACTTTATAAAAATATTTGAACTCAGCATGAGTAAGGATTACTCATGAAAGGAAGGGCACTGACACTTAAACCTTGAGTTATCCAATTCCTTTTTAAAAACTGGTCTCTAATGGGTGGTTGCAAAACTGTGAGTGTCTTTTGTCCCCTCTTTCCTGCTCCCCCTCCATYGCAGGAGATATTGCAAGTCAAAGTTTTAAGATTCAAAAATGTGGCCTAAATGCATCAGGTATATTCACGGCAGGTCTTTCACTGCATGACTAGAGTGTGAGAAAAGTGAATTCCACCCTGAGATAAGAGACTCCACTGTCTGTAGTTCTCTGCAGATATGAGAAAACACAGGCTATGGGCTTTCTGAGTAACTCAGGGGCTCAAAAGTTCAGGAATCCTTCCTGTGCCTGCCTCCACAGCAAATCAGCTGGGAATGAGCTTTTTTGTTTTTTTTTTTTCTTTTAAATCTCTCTACTGATGCAATGCTTCTGCAGTGTAGATACTGGCAGCTGCAGGGGCTGAAGACCTTTACTTGTCCACAGAACAGACAATGGATAAACAGCAGCAATGAGAGTTTCTTCAGCCCACCTTGCCAAGGAGCCTAGAGCTCGTTTTGCAGGGGTGTACTCCACACCACTTCTGCTACTGGTTCATGGGCCAGTGCCACTGAAGTTCTCAACAGATGATGCTATTAATACAACCTCCCCACTATTTTTTTTTCTTTTTTTTCTGTATGAAAGGGAATGGAAATAGTTGTTTTGCTTAGATAGTCCTCTGGAGAGCCATTAGGTGGTACTAATGGTGCTTTCGACTGCTGGCATCTGTTCTAGCTGTGGTTTGAGTACAGGCCTTGAAGGTAGAGGGCTTTCAAAGCCCGTTTGCTTGCCAGTCCCCTGAGGAATACCAGTTATGTTAGTATCAACATACTGAAAGATGTGTGATACCAGCCAGCAAGCCAGGTGCTCTCGATGGCAGAGTAATAGTTTATTGAAAGAGACAGGCATGTGAGGCTAAGCCGTGAAGTAAAGATGMAAAATTTCTCTTGTGAGGCCTTTTAAACACTCTTACTGAATTACCTTGTCCAAGTGGCACTAGTTAAAAGCTTTTGGAGAGTGTTCTGTTCTGTTCCCAGATATCCCTCCCCCAGGGGCATTTACCAGTCCACCGTACTGTGGGGAAAAGATAAATGCTAAGACTCTCTCTTTTCTTTTTGAAAATAGAGAGAACTTTAGAAGGAAAATATAATCATATTCTATATAAATCCACTTAAACAGAAGTTTCATCCACAAACACCATTCTACATCTCTTTCCTTGACAGCCCCATGTTTTTTTACAGTGCCAGTGGCCTGAATAGTAATGGCGTAGCATAAGCCTGGCTGTCACACACTACTTGTCCTGAGCAGGAGTCAGGTCAAAATGCTCACTCTTGTGTCCAAAAGAACTGGGGTTGTTATTTTAATCTCTTAAGTTGTTTTTTTTCTTTCTGATAGAGGAAAAACCCCACAGACAACCAAAATGTCCTTCCTGGTGTGAGATGTTCCCACATCCTTTTCCTTCTTTGCTTACGGCTTTTAAAGAGATCATTTGTGCAGGACCAAGGGTTCAGCTTCCTATTTTTGGCACGGTATCCACGCTTCTGACTTTGCATGGGAAGGGTTAGAGCTGAGAAAGCAAAGCTGACTATTTATATTACAAGGTATGCGAGTTGTGCCTAGAGCCAAGCAGTCAGAAGCGCAGAAGGTTTGCAGTTTGTAGGTATACACCCCAGCAGACAACAACCAGAAGGCTGCCTCCGTGAAAATGTACTCCCTCCCTTTGGCATCCCTTCAGTCAGGCAGAAACAATGCATAGCCCAAATGCTCCAAAGCATCCTCTGCTTTGCAGTCGCAGAGGCCCATTCATCAGCTGGTAAAGGTGATGACAGTTCCTTAAAGTTACTAGAGTTACACATGGATTTACTCCAATTAAGGACTTGGCCCAGATTCTTTTTTTTCTTTTTTTTTAATGCATTAACAGATGGCAAATATGCACTGAGCACAGACAAACTACTGGTTTTTGAGGGCAATGGCTGCTTGCAATGCTAATTTGGGGTTTTATGTTTATGCAAGCTAACCTGGAGGGACACATTTCAGAGCTGGGTTGAAGCAGCAGAAAGACTCAAGCCGCAAAGTGCAGAGCTGGGTATTGGTAACCCATTTAAAGCTGGGGTGTGTGGATGCAGGGCTGGGTGTCTGCTCATTCTGAAGAGATTCAGAAAAAGAGGCAGGAGCAGATGTGAAGAGATCACAACTTCATGCATTTCCCTCATTCAGTCATGTCAAGATGAGGTCACTTGCACAACATGGACCTCAGTTCAGTCCATCATGTGAAAGTATTTGGCTTTATGGTTTGAATTGAGGCCAGCTGACACACTACTGCAAGCTGATATCCACACGTCCTCCTGGAAATGACGTCCACATGAGAAAATTTTAGTGCATTGGTGTGTGGTGGAACTCGATTAGCAAAGAGCATCCAAAAGTAGAGGTTGAGAGATGTGTATAAACCAGGTGTTGACAGATTTTTTTCATCTAGCAGTTCTTTTGACGCATACACCGTGTCCATGTCTGCAAACTGTGGTGTGCTGTTGCAGACTCGTGGAACAAAGCCAACATTTCCCACAAAACTCTGTTATCCTTGCTGCAGAAAGCAACCCGGGATAACCATAAAATACCTATTGACCGAGGCTGAACAGCTTATCTATAACTAGGCACTAGTTAGTGCCTAGTTCAGACTGTGCAGTCACAGAATAGGAATAAAATGAAAAAGCAAAGAGGAGGCAATTTTCCTGGCAACAGTCCTATCCACAAATACAGTGGAAAGATGTGTGACACTGAGGGCAGAATTTATCCTGAAGACCACTGAAGGCACATATTATGGTCTCCACTGACCTCCAGGAGCTCCCAGCAAATGTTTTGTACCTCACTTTTTATTCCCTAGTTCTTTCTCTTCCTTTCATCAAAGAATTGTGATATCCTTATGTTAGGTCTGATACCATGTTGTTCCTCCACATAAGATATTCTTGTGTGTCACGGTCAGACCTACATTTTTTTTTTTCATTTCTGATTCATTTAAGGGAACCAAGAAGCCATCATTGTGAGTGAAAATCACATTGACCTCACCTGAAAATTCTGTATGCAGAAGACTTTAAAATCATTCCAGTGGTTACAGAATGAATCATAATATAGTAGGCATTTAGCTATTTTTTTTAATAAGTGTGCTTTAATTGGACAAAAGCATAGCTGACATGTTTAACTTACACATGTATTACAGGGTAGAACTCACTTAAGTACTCTGTTCTAATAGGATTTGCTGTGAAGTTAGCCACATTTTGGTCAAATAATCCTGCAACCAAGACTGATTTCTCTGAATGTATTTGCCAGCTGGGACTCTATTAGGTTAGAGCACTGCTTCACGCAATTAGGACCTGTGGGCACTAATGTAATACAAATAAATAATAATATGTTGCTGTAGAATAGTTTGGATAAATAATTCATCACACAGATTAAGTATGAACTATTTGCTCACGCTGTTGTTTGCTGTGTCACTGGCCACAGAAGTCCCATGATATCACTCCTACTCTCTGGCTACATGGCTGAGGATTTTTTAACGGGAGAGTGGGGAGAGAGTGGGGGGAGCTGACTGCTCTCAGTTCCTGGGCATGTCCACTGTTGATAATTTATTCATGCATTTTCTTCTGCTTGCTTGGTCCAGTTTTTCAGCTCATGTTTATCATTACAGTTCCCTGGAAGTCAATGCAGTAATATTCATTCGTCCTCTTTTGACTGAGAATGTGACTAGATAAAATTTCAGTCAGAACTAAGAATAAGATAGAAACCCCGAGTGTTGCTAATCCTGAATCTAAGGGCCTTATTCCTCGCAGGTACTGCTCAGTCCCTGATTCAGCACAATCTTTTGAGCATTTGCTTAAATCCCACTGACAGTAATGGCTCACAAGCGCACGCTGAACGCAAGCACCACAAGAAAATATTCTGGTTGTGGTTCTCAGAGTCCTTCTAACAGCAGATCCCTGAAATGTGAATGCAGCCCTAAAACTAAAATTCAGTTTATCACATCCTGAAAAGCCAGGAAAATGAGAACTCTTCCTCTGAATGTGTTAATGCTCGTTTTTGCTTTGAAGAACCAGCAGTTTTCAGATTATGGCTCTAGCATTTTAAAACTTAAAGCCCTCGAGTCCAAGACAAAAACTAAGCTATTGATTAAAAGAAAAGCCATGGAGATGTTGAGAGTTCAAGTAAAGCAATGAAGGTGCTTAAATATCAGCATTTCTTTCAAGCCTTTTAGTGTCTTACTGACTAGGGAAGCTCAAGAGGACAAAAATAACATCTCCCTTGCTGTGAGCCAGTGGAGCTCATAGCCCATAGCTGACAATCTTTTCCCTTAGCTCTACAGGCTACGACCAACACATCCAACCCTTGGTGAAATGAGTGTTAAATCCACTGAAGAGTATCAGAAATGGAAATACACAGGGGAAAAAAAAGAAAATATGCCATACAACTTTCTGAAGCAGCGGAACTTGGGGAAGACAAAGTCAAGGCAGGGCACTAGGTCAATTTGAAAACAGGTAACAGAACGGACCATTGTTGTTATTTTCTATTTGAACATTAAAAAATAATTAAAAAATAAAAAATAGCTTTGCCAGAAGTGGAATAAATTCCACTCTGTTCCACTAAGCTGCATGTCTTTGGCCTGATTTTATACTCAGGAGAGTGAGCAAAGTTTGGCCAGCAGATTTACTGGTATCTACTCCCCACCCCCTTCCCCCTGGTAGCACACTCCTTCCTGGGCTGCCTCTGTAATAGCAAAAAGTGACAGCTCCTGCTCCACTGCTTCCCAGAATATAGCAGCAGGATCACCCCCTGCCTCCTCTCCTAGCAGAGGCCGCCCAGCAGTAACCTAACAAGCAGGGCTGGGAGGCTTATAGAAAAACATCACTGAGACAGAGATGTGACTATTTGCACAAAGTAAATGTCAAAAAGGAAAATTCCTCTCTGGGAAGGTATGTCAGGCAAGCCTTGGTCGTGTACATCTGGATTTCATTCTCTAAAGTAATGTTAGCTGGACAACATTCAGCTCCTGGGTTTGCAGATCTCAGCCTGACTCTGCCAAGTGCCGTTCACCCTCCATCCCAATGGACTTCAGGGACAGTGAAAAGCAACTGAGCCCAGGAAGAGACAAAAGCCATCATTTTGTAGGATCAAGCCCATCGCATGACGTAAGAGGCCAGTTTTTCCTCTGACACGTGTGAGGGGATGAGGTACTAAAAGATCAGTACAATAAACTGGTGCCTGCAATGTGCACACAAGCAATGTTTTGGAGGCAGCAACAGTAATAATAAAACCAATAAATAATGAAAATGTAAACCTGGGTAYGGTTTCTCTCAGATGTAAATTAAGATTTAAATATAAAAATTACAGGCTTCTGCTAATCCTTCTTAGGAAGTCATAAATTGTTAATCAGACCTTAGGCGGTGTTGTTTAATACCAACTCTAATAAAATAGCTGCCTGAAGCAGAAAGACAGTTGGGATCCTGACTCTAAAACTTTGGTAGCCTCATCCACATTTTTGTAGCCTGAGGCTCTTACACTACCATTGATACCAACTCCTTTGAAATACGCTCATTTTTTAAGTTGCTAAATTATTAAACACCTTATTAGTAGAAAGATTAGATGGAAGAAAAGTCATATCTGTATGATGGAAAATGGATTGGAAGAGGAAGGAAAAGTTGAGGGAATATTTACATAAAAGATACAGCTCTGTTGTTGATATACGGAGGTAATCCATAATCCATAACTCATTTAAGAAATGAGCCCATCAAATTACATCACAATGCATGACAAATTGCTACTGTTGAGCTATCCTACAATAAATTACTTAGAATCATTCCTGTCAAGAGTAAAACTTGTTTGAGACTAAAAAAGCAATGTCGCTACAAGGTTATTTTCCCTGTTGTTCCGTAGGATTTGTCTATCACACACAACGTCTCACATTTCCATCATATACTTTGATGGGGGTAGCAAAAGTTCCCCTGCATGGGGTAACCACAAAGTCTGCCAAGTTAAAACTGCT
This sequence comes from Phoebastria nigripes, assembly GCA_035582835.1. Lineage (NCBI taxonomy): Eukaryota > Metazoa > Chordata > Aves > Procellariiformes > Diomedeidae > Phoebastria > Phoebastria nigripes. Next base: position 398,274 of record JAYKAV010003045.1, read on the forward strand.
TTGAAAATTGCAAGGAAGTGGAAAGGCAGAAGAAGGAGAAATGTTTTGTCCTCATTATTGCTTAATAATATTTGTCAGTCAGGTGAGCAGATCTTTAGACTAAAAAAAAAAAGCAGCAGTCATTTCCTTAAGTGCAATGCCTTTTCACTGTATGTCCAGAGCAGCTTGTTAGCATGCTAATTGTTTAGTTTAATATGCAATACAGAGCACGCTTACTACTTTGAAGTGCTTATTCATGATGTCATGGATATTAGTGTATATTTCTTAATTACACAACAGGACAATCTTTCCCCTCTTCAACCTACACTTTCTGTTGCTCTGATTGGTTTCTCTAACTAGCCAGAGTAATCATTTTGCCACACAGAGGCAGATAAGGGAAAAAAAAATGTAAACAATTTTAAAAGCCATTTTAATTTAATAACAAATTGGGAGCTGTACTTTGTGTTAAATTAGCACTGCAAGCCTCATATCAATTCAAGGCAAGGTTCCCTGTTTGTTACTGCTTAATTAATCAGTCCTGTTTCCATCTAAATGAAAAGTTTTCTCTCTCTCCCCTATCATCTCTAATATCTCATTTTAGGCAGCACATCAAGTTAATCTTGCTTACATTAGCAACTTATTTCTAAAGGCTCAGCTCAGTTATTTACAATAATTCATCCTATCCCCACTTGCAGCTGAATCCTGCTTGGTCTCTTCGCTCTGTTTGGACAGTCGGAGTCAATGGTAAAACAGCAAGTACAGAACGAGCTCATCCGGCCCCGTGACGCACTGTCTGAGGACAAAGACCTACTTCCAACACACTGATGTCTACTGAACTTCTGTCTTCCTGGCGTGTCTTGTCTTCCCAGAGGCAACATGCACAGAGCTGGGCAAAGGATCGTTGTCTTATAAAACAACAGATCAGCATGAAACAGTCCAACAGAAGAAGAGAAATATGTAAGGGAAGGAGAACATACGAGGTTGGGTGGTGCCTGAAAACGTCCTCAGTACCCTTTATACAGCACATGCCGTAAATAAAGCTGGGATAACCATGAGTCCTGCACTACCATCAGTGGTGTATATAAAAAATATCAAACCTTCCACCATGTCACCTTTGAAGGAAGTGAAGAATGGGACTTTAAGCACCAGCTGGCTGAGTATCTCCTCCTTGTGCTCACCCCACCATTCCCAGAGCTGGAAACCGATGCTGCTGCCATAATCTGCTACTTTCTGTCACCGCAGTAGCCAAGCACGCTAAGTTTGCAACTTAACAAAAGACCTCTGGTGTTTTGGATTGCACCAGCCTAGCCCCAGTCAAACACTTACTGAAGCTGTGGTCGCTGGTAGCCATCTAGTCTGTGTGCTCGCCGTTGCTAAGTTCAGCCTCCAGAAGTAAGTTTTCCGGCTGCCTCCTGGGGCTGGGGTGCCTGCCCATGTCGGGATGCCTGCTGCTCATCCCCCCTCCCTCTTCAGGCGGCACCACTGCTCCAGCAGCTCCGTCCCGCCGTGACCCACAGCCTCCGAGACGTAACAGATACTTGCTCGGGTCAGGGCTCGAAACTAAATCTGCACCTGAGGTGCCTGCATCACATGAAGGCTGGTTTTAATGCCAGTTTGTCCAAACATAAATACCTCTGTAATAAACACAAAATACACTTCATATTAAATGAGCCATTCCAAGAGGACAAAAACTGTTCCTGAGTAACCCCAGTGTTTACTTTTGTTCATCCAGGATTCAGGATGATATTGCAACAGGAAACAAGGATGTGTAGTGTATTTTAACCTCTTAGATTTGCGGCAACCAGCTTCTGACCTCACATTTACCAGCCTGGTTGAAATTACAACCTGTTGCTAAGGAAAACTCTGTCATACCTTGAAGTAACTGTGATATCAAGTAGCTTTGAGATATCTGACAAATGAATTACAGTAGATTAATGAGGAGCTGCTTCAGAAATCCTGCAAAAGACACCCTAACATGTTACAATACGATAATACATTTCATTTAACAACAGTATAAATTCTGTGCTGAGAAAAGTGGGAGACTCTTTTTGCGTTGTTTTGGGTTTTTTTTTTCCAAGAGGAAGAGAAATCCTTTCTACAAATCAGAGTGCACGCTTCTGTTTCTGATGGGAAACGCCGCTCTGAAAAGCACTTAATTTCAAAGCTGCTTGAGATTAGATTGTCTGCAGAATTGTGCTGATGGCTGTAAATATTAATAAATAAGATACACTGGGCCAGCTTTTTTCCTTGGATGCTTATGCACTGCTTCCTCTTAAGTGCAGATGACCTGAAGACACAGGCACCAGAAGGAAGAATCTGAGCTAAGAATTGGCTTTAGAGATGTAACGCACAGTGACACTTGCACAAAGGAAAGATGCTCCTGCTATGTTCCAGCAGACCCAGCCAGCAAGTGACAATCTCAGTGCAGTCCTCTGCATCCCTGCTGCAACTGCCCCCAGCTGCTGATGGGAGCAGAAGGACAGCAGAGAATCCATCTCCATGCTGTACAAATGAGCCAGGGCTATGTTGCTGAAGGGGCTTCAATGGGAAATGATGATCATTCCTTACACAGGTTTTTCTCCATCCCCACTTTTCCTAGTCTACTGTTTAGGGACACCAAGTATACAAATTTTTTTGGAGGTCACAGTTTGGTCACCGTGGAAATAACTGCAAAGTTGTAAACACTTCATTACAAGATCCTGATGTCTTGATCCAGGAAGTCACTTAACTATTCAAACAGTCTTGTGGACTTCAGTGCAGTTTATTGGTATGTTTAAAAGTAAGCTGCTCTGGGACCAGGTATGATAAGGCAGAGAGAGAGAAGAATGCTGCTTTGTTTATAGCAGAAATAACTTGGTAATTATCAGCGGTGAGAAGGGAAATACCATAGCAGGGCATTAATATTATTTAGACTTAAATGGAGTTTAGATGAAATACAGAGTTTTATAAAACTGGTTGGCACAGCATGGATTGCTTAAAGGGATGTGGCTGGTGGACTTAAAAGTTGCTTCTGCATCTTTTTCCCTTTCAGCAGTGACAGCTAAATTGAGCACCAATTTCACAAAAGGAATTTGCTCCCTGAAAGGGATTCTAACTCTATATATTCCTGCTCTGTGATCTCCCAGAGCACTCTTCGCCCTGTGAAAATGAGGAAAGAGGCTCTCCACTACCATTCTTGTAGCGGTCGATCAGTTTGCAAGGCCAGCTCCAAAAGCATTAGGGCATAGTTGGTGGGACACAGCTCAGAACCTGGTACTATTTGGATCTAACCCTGCCATATAACTTGTAAATTTAATGTGTCTTTTTTAGGTGTCTTTTCCTACTTCTCCCTCTGTATATTTATACTAGGATCAATACCCATGCCAGAGGTATTGGTGTACGCCATGTCCTTATTCAAGTAACTTTCCTTTGACTCACCTTCGTATCTATGCACTAGGAATACTACTCCTTAGATGTTTACAAAGCAGGGGTGCTTTGAAAATGAATTCGTACAGGCATGGAGGTGAACAAGAGAGTGCAGTGTGACCTCTGGCTGCCCCAAACCATGGGCAGCAGCGTGCAGAAAAGGCAGCCTTTTATGAGACTTTTTTATCCCCTTCTCTCCCACAAGCATAAGTAGGTGGGAATGGATGAGGCAAGGAGCGATAAAGAAACTCTGTGGCCAGTCCAACCAGGCCAATGCAGAGAGGAAGGTCACGGCCACCTTGCTTAGGGACAGCTCAGATTACTTTCTCCTGGGAATAAGATATTCAGTCTTGTCCCGGACGGCTCTGGAGCTACCCAGCCTCCCCCTTCCCCTCCACGCAGAACACGGCTGAACAAACAAGCGAAAAACATCCAGAAAATCCTTTGGGGAGAGAGTGTCAAAGTGGCTGCAAGGAGTCCTTGAGAAAAATAATTGGCTTTCTTCTGGATGAAAAAAGAGACCCAAATCTGATTTTTTCCCCGTCCATTCTTTGATCAGCTCCAACAACTTGAGTGAGCAGCAGAGAGGCAGGAGGGTTGACTGCAAGCGGTACTTGCTGTAGATCCTGGTTCAGCATCCCTGCTGTGCTGTGGCCTCCTCGTGCGACCTTGGGCAAGTCACTCACCTCCACTGTGATTCGCTTCCCCCTGCTGTAAAACAAGGCCAATTATACAGGCCAGTCTCGCAGCGGGGGCAGTGGTGAAGACGTATTATTTAGACATTGTGGAATCCTTGAACAGCTTTTGAGTGAAGGCCCTATGTCAATCAACTATGCCTTGTCCCTTACTTGAAGCAAGACTCCCAAATGTCCACAGAGCATTTCACAATGATAGTGTTATTTTATTTGGCAGGATACTATATGCTATTTTGTTTTCTTTTTGTCCATGAAGATGCTTTTGTCAAATAATGATTGCCAGACTAATGACACCCTAAAGTTACAAACCACCAGGCACTCAGAGAGAATAAATTCAGTGAGGAAACAGATTTCACCTGGATGCTTAGGGCAAAACTAAAAGCAACCATGCTTTTAATTATTTTTGTTAATGTATTGGAACTGGGGGGGGTGAGGGAGGAGGACACATGGATATCTTTCTAAGCAAGAGGGCTTTCCCTCGGGTGAGAGTGTCAGTTCGGAGGTTGTCCCCCATGCTGCGTGGTGTCAGCACCCCAGTTGGGACCCACAGGCGCATGTGGTTCTCCCACCACCCCACTGCCTCACACGCCAGACAGGTCTGGATCCCCATGACCTTCAAGAACGCAAAGAGGAGTTACTGTCAGAGGCAAGTATTTTCTTTGAGTTTGGTCTTACCCTTCACACCAAAGCAGAGCTACAGCTACATGCTAATGCTCGTGTTGATTAAGCAGCCTTTGTGCTTATAGAAGCTATTCACTGACAATTGAAATGCAGCAGTTAGGGAGTAGGTGGCTCTGCCTTACACCCAGACAAGCACACACCTGCAGTACCTGGGGAAACTTGACTAGTGTTTAATTTCTGTGCTAATTTTCAATCCCTGCTGACCCTTCTCCTAGGTCCTCCTGCTCTGGCTCTGCGATTAGGTGCAGAAGTGGAAATGCTGGAAAGATACACTACCTATTATCTCACAGGCAGCTGTAAACATTACAGCAAGATAAGGGCATCAGTTTAGCTGAGAGGAATTAAGGTACCCAGATAGTACAGGACCGATCTCATTCATAAGGTGCTCTCTTCTGTGCATTGCAGTGTGCCACTAGGGAAGAGCTGAGGGGTTACGATGGGTATTTATGTTGCAAATCAAATCTAATAGTCACATTCTGGCTAGAACTAAGCACTTTCTGACTATATATAAATACATATATATACGTATATCCTGACAAGACAGGCTAATTAATCCATAAAATATTTGTCCACAACGCCAGAATAAAGCCATTATTGAACAGGTTACTTAAAACATAGAAAGGCTGGCACTGTTCCTGAATGCGACCAGATGGAAATGTATATGCTTTTTTGTCTGTGCACTTGGTGAAAAGGAGAGTATGGAGAGGGTGTCTTGTGGCTGGGTGTGAAGAAAGATAATGAAGTATCAGTGTAATCTTAGGTGTTTCAGCACAGTGTTATCAAGTGCTCTGGCACCGTCACAGTTAAGCAATCACTTCTTCGCTTAAAGCTTCTTTTTGGAGGTCCAACACCGTAACTCATGAAGGACGCTATGCCAGACGTGCCTTTTCCATCCTGGCAGGGCTCGCAGGCTCCCCTCACCAGAAAGATGCAGCTTCCCTTCCCCATCAGCATTGGTCCTTGCCACTGCTAAGGTTGCAGCTGCAGGGAAAACTGTCTTTTCTGGTTTGTTTTGAAAGAGGAAGATACTCGAGGAGTGGGTAGCTCCACGAGACTGGATGTACCAACCAGTAATGTTAATTCACACCACTCTGAACAGTCCTGAACTAGAGTTATCCTAGTTTCTTCTGGGAATGTTCCTGTTAACAAACAAACAAAAGCATAAATATAAATATTCACAGTATTTGTTTGGGCCTTTCGGTGCCAAGTGCACAACTGGGAAAATAAATAAAGTGGAAGACAATGTTGGCAACCAGCCACACCTGGAGTAAGTACAGGAGATGGTCACGGGTGCAAGGAGGGATAATGCTGCCTGAAATAGGGAGGGGAAGCCGCTGATGGTGATCAGGATTAGGACACACAGCAGTGCCCTGGAGAAGCTTAGGAACCCGAGGCTGGATGGACTCCCAACAGATATCGGCCAGTCATCGGGGAAGGATGAGAGAGAAGCTCTTAGGCCGAGATTTACGGCAAGAAAAACCCAAATGGATGTGAAGAGAAGTACTCAGACTCAAACTTTAAAAATGCTTTTATCCAGCACTTTCTCCACCTAGTTCCACTGCAGCGTCACTCACAACACAACCCAGAGAGGATGACTTTTTCTGCTGATGTTTTGCATTAATTATGCATTCTTCAAGGGTGTTTTTAAAACTCAGACAGGGACTAATAATCTGCCCTGTACCTTTTGTTAAGCAATAAAGACAGATGACAGCAGGGTTTAATCACACTAAACATTCCCTCTACATCACGTCTCTCCCCATCCCAAATGAAACAAGGCGAGATGTCATAACACCTCTCTCCTCACAGAGCCCAGTCTCTCCAGACCCCTCGGAAAGGGCTGCCACGACTAAGCAAGCAGCATGAGCAAACCAGCTGCTACTGGATTTTTATCTCAACCAGAACACATTTAAACTTGAGAACCGTGTTTATACTGCAAGTTGAATCCTGCATAGAGTCAGCAGAAGAGATTGGGTTCGGCGGCACACAGAGCCGTTCACTTCATGTGCAGGATGTGGGACTCACTTTAAAGGTTTGTGTTGAAAAGGTCCTGAATTTGGCCCCACATGGCAGTCAGGATAATCACAACTAAGTTTATCAGCCCTGTTTCTGAGAGTTGTGAATCCAAGTAATTATTTAGAAAAAAGAAAAGGAAAAAGAAGCAAATCCCAAATGACGCAAAGCCTTTGAAAAAATCAGAACAGTTACTGCAGCTAACTAGGTCTTTAAGGGGTTACTGAAGAAGTCTCCCCAACACCCAGCTTCCAAGGCACAGCCCCTCCATGGCATTTCCCGCACGCTTTTGATAATCAAAAGATACTGAAAACCAATTCTGCTTTATTCTGGTATAATTGCAGCAGAGCCACTAGAGGAATTGCAACCATTATGCAAGATGAGGCACCATCACAGTGGGGCATGCTGTTTCCAATGGATTCTACCCACTCATTTTTATAGATTTCAGCTACCTTTCATTTTAGTAATTAGCCACCATTTTCAAGAGATCCATAAGCAATTTCCTGCCCATCTTGAGCCATAATGCTACAAGATTGCACTAGAAAGGGAACATAGTTTAAAAGTAGTCAACAAAGGGCAGACGGCACACTAAGAAGTTCAGTTAAGCAAGAGACGGAGACCACCATTTCATTTAACAACAGATAAATGTCAATGTCCTCTAGATCTGCTTGACCACTACACAGCGCACAGGCATCCACTGGAAAACCCAATAGCGATTCCTTGTAAACCCCGAAATACTGCAGGAGTCTATTAACAAGCAGCAGATCGGTGTGCTGAATCTTTGGTCAAAGCAAAAATGATGTAGGAGACCTGAGAGGATAAAGGACTGGGGGGAGGATCCTGCCCTGAGCAACCCAATGTGCCCTTGAATAGAGGGTTGCTTGCAGAGAGAAGGTGTTCTGGCAGGATCTCAGCTGGTGAGGAGCACAGGCACATTCATAACTTCTATCAAGTTTGCATTAGTTTCGAGATCTTCAGCAGAAATGAGGGGAAAAAAAAAAAACCACAACATTTTTTAACGTGTGTGTTTTGCTTTCAAGGAAGTCTCTCAATTAAATATTATTGAAACAGCAGATGGCAAAATGCAAACTTTATGAAAGGGAAGGCTGCCTTGAGCGGCAGGTTACCGTTTGCATGGGAGAGCTGTGCGAGGGAGGGAGGGAGGGAGGGAAGAGTCAGAAGTTAAGATGCATATTTCTAGCTGAACAACTTGGTTAGAAAATGATGACCATGTCTATAAATGTAATCTTTGGAGTGCTGGCATGGAGATATGCAAGAGCTGTGAACTGGTGTGAAAGCTAAAATACCTAAAGGGACTAATAAGTCCCTATGGGGACCCCAGTTCCTTAAATGGCTGCAAAGGATAATTGCAGAGAACTGCAACAGGACTGAATCAATGCCATTTTCCCTGGGAAACAAAAAAAAAAAAAAAAAAAAAAAAAAAAAAAAAA
>JAYKAV010003045.1:409011-471510 GCA_035582835.1 Phoebastria nigripes
CAGACACACGCACTCCCGGCGCTGGCGCTGCGGATGCCGGAGCCGCCGGAGCTGCCGCACTGGGGACGGGGAGGCGCGGAGCGGAGCGGGTGCGGGCGCGGAGAGGGCTCCTGCGGGCGGGCAGGGATCTGCAAGTGAATGCGGTGGGAGGGCAGAGGGGGAGGGCTGTGCTGCGGAGCCCCCCTTCCCCCCGAGAGCAGCTCCGTGCTTGAGGTGGAGAGCAGCCAGCTTCTTCCTAATCGTTTGGTAGCGATAGTAAGAGCAGAATAAAATCAGGGGAGGGGGGGGGGATAAAGAGGAGGGAGAGGCATGCTCCTCTGTTGTGAACTGTGTGTTTGTGCTGTGCGGTTTCTCATCCTCGGAGCCGTTAAGTCCTTCTCTTGACACCAGAGATGCCCGAGTGGTCTTTTCCCACACTTCTCGGGAACTTCCTGGACTTGATGAGTCAAGAATTTCAGTGAATTATTAATGGAGATGACACTTTGTGGGGGTGATCACATGTGGCGGTTTCTATGTGAATGGGAAGCAGTGGAGGAGGATTTTCCAGGTGCCTGCCTTTGCTCGGGCCCCCTCTTCCCAGAGGGCTCCCCGCTCACGAGGTTATGACTAATCTCAATGCAGAAAGAACTGAAATCTCGGCTTTTGCCATGGGACTCGTGGAGCCCCTTTGCACACATGCATGTTGCACAACCACCCCGCTGTCCAAGTCTAGCCTGAAATAAGGCTTTAGGTATTTTAATCTAAATATTAAACGACAAGATGGAAATTGCCTGCCAGTTTACTATTTACCTGACAAGAGTCCACTCCAATTCAGCTGCACGGTGTCCCCTTAAGATTCATGGCAAATGTTGCAAGAAGTGAAGCTTTCTGCCATTTGCCTCTCACATCTCCACAGTCTTAGGTTTGACCTTTATGATGTATTTTTTTTCCCCTGCTAGTCAATCTTAAGCCGTCTTTTTTTTTTCTTTTCTTTTTTTTTTTTTTTTTTTCTTTTTTTTTTTTCTTCTCTTCCCTTCCTCCTATCCACCTCTCACAATTTCTGCTTGCTGTGTGTCTTAAGGATGGGTCTGTGCTGGCTCTAAGCCACCTTTGTGTCCTGTTTCTGGACCATTTCAAGGCTTTTAGTATAATTTAAATACTGTGAGCACCAGAAGTTCAGGTAACGATCTTGCTGCTTGTGCTGTAATTTCTACAGTGCTGCAGCACCATCTCCACAGCATAGCTGTTATCCCTGAAACTGATACTGGGCTTCTTAAGCAAGCTATTCCCTACAGTCACTCTGTTGGCCGAGTCCCTCTTCAGTGCAACATTGGGCTTTTAAGGACTCTGTATGATACCTACAAAAGCCAAAGCAGTGTAAAGAGGCTGGATTCTGCTTTCCATATTTTTTTGTAAACTCTACTTAAGCAAATCACCCAGAAAAGCCACTAAGGTACCACTGCCATTATCTAGCCATTTTAGTCTTTCCACACACCTGAGTTTTTCCAGCTTGCAGATCATTCTGATTGCTCTTCTTTGAACTTATTCTAGTTCCCTTTTTTTTTTTTTTTTTTTTTTTTTTTTTTTTTTTTTTTTTTTTTTTTTTTTTTTTTTTTTTTTTTGGCAATGACAGGTCAGGAGCTTAGTGATTATTTGCAGAGTATTCCCACGAGAGCCTTCTGGACGCAGTCTATCTCTCCTTTATGACAGACCACATTTACAGGCTTTCTTTTGCCCTGCCATATTGCATTGTCAATGTCTGATTCACTGCCCACTCTGACCCTGAGTTCGCCTTGGGCATTATTCATTCCTGGATGTATCTCATTCTGGTTAGCTCTAATAAGGCTGCTTTAGGCTTTTTTTTTTTTTTTTTTTGGCATTATTTCCTCAGATGGGACAGGGTTATGTACATCCAAGATGGACTTCTGTATTTTTGTCAAAAAGGAAGAGTTAGTGCAGGAACTGTTGTGTTCTCCAGAGTATGTATATGAGATTTTTATCTTCTCATTAATGATATGAATTTGTGGTTGACAATTTTAAGTCCATAGCTGTGTGAAGAAGACTTTTTTTCATTTTTGAGGGACATTGTCAAGAGGATGCTTTTCCTCCTCAACCCTCTTCTGTTGACAGGTATAATGATATTAGAATTCCCAGACTAGATCAGGTCATTAGCCCATGAAGTGTCCTGTACCTGACACATTAGCTGAGTGAAAGGCTCAGCTAGGCTTATGAAAATTAATCAAGATCAGCACTGGTTGAAATCAACTGCCCTGTCATGAGAACTTAAGAAGATTCAAAGAAGGACTGAATGTTTATGAGTCTAGCTAAGACTGGAAAGGAGATAAAACTCTTTTTTTTTCAGCTCTTGAACCAATCTAAAATTTGGAAATCGGGATGAGTAGTCTGTGTAAAAAATACTGTCTCACACCTATCTTGTCTGTGGCTCCTCTCTGAAGCAAGTATTCCTGCCCATGGACAGACACAGCACTGAATTAGCCAGAACGACGATCCGAAGTGGCAACTTCTGCCTCTGCGGTCTCTGTGGAATGCCCAAACCCTTCAGACTGTGACCGAAATGTCCATGAATCTCAGCCATCAGTGCAAAAACGAAATACAGCATGAACTAGTATAAGCTATTCAGGAGAAATCCCATTTCCAAACAATGAAAGATGTCTATGTGGGATTTAAGGACTAAGAAGAAAAATCCTGAAGCTGCTGAAAAGCCACCTACGGTTCACTACAAGCTGCAGTATCTATGAAACAATCTGAAGATCTCACTTTGTAACTCCTCACATGAATCAGACACTTCAGAGTTTTCCCAGCCTGTTTATTTTTCAAACATGTGGAGGGACCATATTCTGAATTTGTAAAGGGGAAACCTCAGCCTAAGAGCACTTCTCTTCACTCTTTTCTGCCTTTTTTTTTTTTTTTTTTGGGGGGGGGGGGCAGGCACAGGGAGACAGAAAACATTCCAAAAAAGAGTATGACTGCACTACAATTTCTCATCACTGTGGCAGAAGGGAAAAAATTTACATTGAACCTGGTAGGCAATCAGATGTTGCCAAAATTTTTGAGGTAGAATAAATTATTAACTTGGTGTCACATCATTACGGATGCTATGCGTGGTTACTATCCAGATCTTTAAAAATCCACAGTTTAACACTTCTGACCTTCTGTGATAATGAATTCCACAGGTGAATTGCATACAGCATAAATGTATCTTTGTTTCTTTGTTTGCTTTGTATTTATAGCCTTTTAATTCCAGTGTCAGTTTTATATTAAGTATCAGGAAAATAATGAGCTCCTGGATAGTTTTAACCATATTTTTCATTTATTCTTCCTAATAGAATTCAAATTGTTTTAATTTTTGCTTTCCCAAGCTTGAATGCCATGTCTTCTAAGTCTCTAAACCCAGTCCTGTAGATCTATGTGCAGTGATGGAGGATTAGCCAGGCAATAGTAAGGGGCTGAGGTAACACGTTGCAATTTACCATTCCTGAAGGGAGACCTGCTTCTCATAGCACTGAAACTGACCCCTTGTGGTTTCCTAGTCCTAATCTGTTGCAAATACAAAAGAAACAGGTTAGCTCCAACCACTTTCCTGTCTCCTCCTGTTCATACTCCCAGTCTGCTGGACCACTGGAGGAGTGATGGTTTGCCAGATGRATCCCAGTGATTGCATGCAACCCTGCATTGCGTATTTGTTCCCCTTCTCTGAATAGTTTTGTTCTTTGTTGATGTCCTTCTTCCAATGGGGCCCCCAAAACTGGAGACAAAGGTTATTCCAGCAAATCTGAATGCCTTATTCTAATTTGAGTTTGTTAGATGTTTTAGCCCCTTCTAGAAGCGATGAAGAAAAGTAGGTGGTGGCTTGATTGGTTGCTTCATAAGCCACATGAGGAACTACTCCATTTATGCCTATTCCATAGATATTTTAAGGTGAAAGAGATTCCCATTGYGAGGTACAAAAGAACAAAGAAGCAAAATCTGCATCAGAGCTTGCTGATTTCGTGGAAACATTATGAAACCTGCCTGGTTTTTCTTAGCTTGCTGTCTGAACGTCTCAGCTGCCTCCCAAGTAGAGAACATGGAACTGCAAATTCTTGCAGTTTCCTGGCTTTTTGAGTGTCTGTCTTTCCCCATTTCAGTGGTGAAAGTCAGGAAATGAAGGTAATTAGAAAATAATAATAACATTTTTGGTTTATCTTTGAAATAGTTGTATTTATTCATTAATAGTGTAGCTTCTCTTAACAATCTGGAACTTCTGTCTTCTTGTCCTAGTTGAAGATGAGACTTTTTAAAAAGTGTTCTGGAAATTCAATTTTCCAGTCAACTACCATGCTAGCTATTCCTCTGCTGCTCTGTGTCCATCTGAACTGATCCAAACAGCACCATTTTTCTTTAAGAAATAGCTATTACTTCTGAACTGAATAATCCCGACCATCATGGCCCTCCCCCAATTTTTCCTCTGGTCCCTAGTCCGTGTCTTTTTTGCCTAGGGATGGCAAAAACAATCTCATTTTGAGTTAAACTCATGCTGAAACAGATATTTTCAAAGCTGTCATACACCTCTGAATTTCTTACCTCTCCTAATTCCAGTGGTATTGAAAAATCACAAGCACAGCTGTTGTTATATGCTTCTGGAGTCAGTAATTACAGAACTGTGTTGTGAAAGTAACAAGCTAAAGGGTGGCAGGTAAGTTTCACATACATCTAGTTTAGGTATGTTCAGCTGAACTGAACCTTTACACTTCAGGGTTCACCCCTCACTCATTGCAAACTACAAGGAAACTCTGCTGGTGAGAATGACAGTAAGGCAGTCCTTCACCTCTGCATTACCAATATGTCTGATCGATCGTTCCTGACAGAAGCATAAAAATATGAGCATAACAAGTAAGACATGTAAATAGCAGCTAATGCCTCGGGAGTTTCATCGCCTCAGCAGGTACATGAAGTTATAATTGCTCTCATCAGCAGTCCCACAAGCAGTAAGCACTTCTACTTGCCATAGAAGAGGTCTGAAAGGACAGAAACATCTTCCATTCAAAACACCATAGAGATCAAATACATCACAACCAGTATGGTCTTTAAAACCAAAAGCTTGCATCATTAGGGTAAGTGAGGAGCCAACATACATCTGCATGCATGGGATAGCAGCAAATGGAAAAGCAGATTCTATCCCTCTAGCTGAATAATCATTATACAATAAAATCAGTTCATGACCAAATTTCACTGTCAGTCAGTCATCTGGCTACAGTCAGAATCTTGATAGCTTCCCTGTAACTGATAAGAAATGTCATCAGTGATCCTTTGATGCTGCTGTTGTAGGAGTTGTTAGTCATGGGCACTAGTCAGAATCTGTAGATGTTACTCCTTTCCACGTGCAATGTTACTGCAGTAGAATTAGAAGGCAATGCCATTTTGCCAGCTCTGTCAAAGTTTTGGGTGCTTTGGGAATATTTTACAAAATGCACATAAGTATTTTTCAAGAAATGCTTCATTTTCTGAAAAAACTCCCTTTAATTTATTGTGGAACCCACAGAACTCTTCTGCAGGGTTGCATTTGCTATCAAAATGCCCCACTTTGGCCATGAAACCTATTGTTTATTTGGGTGAAGCTAACATTCTTACCAGTCCCCTGTCTGTTTGTATCCGTCGATTCTCTCTTCTCTTAGGGCTCAAACTTTCTGTGTAAGTCACCATGGTTTAACCAGTTCCTCCTCACTGCCTGAGCCACAGTAACTGTTTGTGTGTACTCTCAGATGGTAGAGAACACCATGTAATTTGACTTTGTCAATCCCTTTTCACTGTGGACTGGGCTAAAAAGAATTATCTTCCATCTGTTCCCGGCTAGGAGTGCCTATATGAATGGTTACTATGCTTCAGCTCATGTAGGCTACTCGCTGTGYGGTAATAACTTGCTTGTGAGTCTGACATGAGCATACTTTGTATTTTAATAACCTCTGGAGAATTGACTGTCTTTTCTGCCTCTGCTTGCACAGCACCTAGCACAATGGGAGAAAAAGCACTAAAAAAGTCATGCAAATAATTAATACATCAAAATCACAGTGTATTTTTCAGTAGTACACACATACACACATCCACTCGCAGACTTCCTGGCCCAGAGGGTTTGTCACCTAAATAGAGCTGAAAGGCAAATGCTGAAAAGGAAAATGAAGAGATGAAGCGAGTTAAGCTTCACGCAGCAGGTCGGTTTAGATCCGGGGATAAAATCCAGACCTGATTCCTACTCCACTCTAGTGTCTTATCCTCTTATTCACAGTGCCTGCCTCGTCTGGTTCCTACCAAAGGTTTCAATCCAGGCATATCTTTCTCATTTCTCAGATAAGTATTGCTGAGAACCACGGGTCACTCCTTCCCCCCAGCTGATCAGTTCTTCCTTCTCAGGATTATGATTTAGTCCAAATCCTCATCTTTTCTGATAACACTATTGATATATATACCTGTCTGTGTGTTAGGTTATAGGAATAGTATATCATTTTTGAGTAGTTTTCTAAAAAGTGGTGCTTTGCTTTCCCCCATCTCCTCCACTTTTTGATTGATACAGTCCCAAGTATATTCCTTGCATGGCTGCAATGATCTATGGGGTTACACCAGGGTTGAATTCTGCAACACACACCTTACACTAAGGTTGCAAGTCCACATTGCATTTTTCTTAACAAAGCAGTTTAAGTCATTTTCCCCTCCTCTACCGGTGGGCTAGTCACTCCTGCCTCTGCCCCAGCTCACCTCTCTCCAGAGTTTTGGCATCAAAACCATCTGTGGGATGTGCTGTAACCTGGTCACAAAAATTGACATGGTTAAAAATGACTGTTGCCAAGGTTAGTTTTGTAACTGAGATCATCTGAGTCACCTGTTGTAGTGGTAAATCTGAGGGAATGGTGAACTACTGCATCTCTGCGCATGTGCGGGAGAGTGGTGGTTGGAGGAAACTTCTTAAATGACTATGTTATTGGAAAAAATGTAGTGTCACATTACACATTAAAAGATACATTCCCTTTTCAGGAGAAATTATATAGTAGCATAGTAATAAAAATAATGAAAAGTCCCCAGGATATTTGTGAAAGATGCTTCTCTAGCTATATACAGAATTTGCAAAGTGAGCTAGAGTTTTGTATTAGCATTTACTTGAGCTAATCAGCAAATCTGCTACTGCCTTTCTACTTGCCAACTGATATTGTCATCCCAGAGAAAACAAACACCCTTCACACCACATCTTCGTGGTTTCTCTGCATGCTGCTCGCTTTATCTAAGCAATATAACTTGATGTTCCTGATGTTTGCCTGAAGGCAGGGGGCTAGAAAAGTTCCTGATGAAATTTCATGTGGGCTATTTTATTCTTCCCCACAATATGTCTTATTTTTTTCCTTCCTTCTTCCTTTTGGAATTCCTCTTATCTGCTTCCTCACAAAAGCCTTCATCTGAAGAGTGGAAATTGCAGCTCCTTGTGCCTAGCTTTAAAGCTGCCAGGTGCACTAGTCATTAGAGACCTCTTTGTGATCCCAGTTTTTGGAGTCCAGTGACCAGAACATTTTAATAACTTTCTTGTCCCTACCTCTTGTGGATGTAAAAGTCCTATTACTGTAGGAGAGTGACACTAACCTAAGTCTGCATCTTAAGAAGGCAGGGGTATTTTGAATTTAAGTGGATGTCTGAATTTCAAATGAAGGTGTGATTGCAGCTGAAAGGGTAGGAATGCCTGTGAAGTGTTTGTAAATACATAGACTTTTCCTAGGAGGCTGCAGCATTTTTAAAATTTCCAGCTCATCTGCTTCCATGCTGGTTGCTTGTAAACCCTCATCCTAATCCTTCAGGGTTACTTACGTGGTTGCCCAGTCATCCTGCATCCTCTATCCCCAAGCCCTGGCCCTTTCAGGGAACTTGTAGAAACCTGGAGCCAAACTCTTGGCAGAATTTTTTATGACTCCCTTCATATGAAGTTGCACAACTACACCTATGAGTGACATTAGTACAGTCCCTAAGGATGTGGCAGCTCGCTGCAGGTTACCGCGAAGTGCAAAGGAAATACTGAAACTTCATAATGCAGCTGGCTACTCAGCCTGGTATTAATATAATTTGGGGTCTTTTTTCCTTAAATGAAGAGAAACATTCTCTCCGCTGTAAAGGATTTCCAGTTAGAAGGAGAAGTAGCAACCTTTTATTTTGCATTTAATGAGAATAGCCCCCACTAGAAAAGAGCATATTGTCAGGACCTTTTTTATTTACTTTCTCAATTAGTAGCAAACTGTGATAGTAATTCACAAGAGAATTAACACACTGGCTTCTGCATTTCACTGTCTCCCCTTCCTGTAGCTATTTTAGGAACTGCAATGCTGTGGGAAATACCTAGTTCCCGTTAATAGGTACTGTACTGAAAAGGAGAGCGCTAAACATCCTCTACTTGATCCTCTTTCTAATCTCTTATTCAGTGGGCCTTCTAGCAGGGTGGGAAACATTTTAGCAGGAATTAGAGCGATGCAAGTAGGCTTTTGTAAGAAAAGACCATCTTATCGTTGAATGAAAATAAGTAGACTAGCAAGCACCCATGATAAAACAGGGGAAGACAGTAGCTGCTCTGGGATTCCTGTTGGAAATGTTAGTTTATTGACTTAGGTTGTAGCTCTGCAAGTTAATTAGAAACAGACTGAGCTTTGGACACCTGAGTAGTCCCCCCAAGGCTGGAATGACTGTCTTACCTCTTCGTTGAATCAGGGCTTGAGGTGCCGTGGGGATTAGTGCTACAGTAAGCCCCCTGCGGACTATGAAGAGTTAAAAAAATCCTGTTTACATGTTCTCCTTGAATCGGGTGAAGAAATACTTCCTGAACCCACAGGCTTTGTTTCACACTTGAAATACTGTATAGCCCATTTGAATATTTTTGTAGTGCTTAACATTAGCATCTCTCACACAGTTTACATTACTTTGACTTATGGAGGTCCCACTGTGGAGGATTGGGAAAAACTAAAGTTCTGTATTAGTAAGTCCATGACAGAAAAAGAGGCAATTATCTCTTACTTTAAAAGCTCCAAAGTGTAATTCTTGCAATTAATTCCTGCAAGGTTCAGAGAATCTAGTCTGGATTTGGTTTGTGGTAGATATTTACATTCTCTTTGGATCAGCTATATATTTATATATAAGAACAGTGATTTCAATAACAATCTTCTACTTAAACTTGTAAATCAAATAGAGCCTATGGGGCATCTGATGTAAATTAGTGAACTGTTGTTAGAGGTCCAGCTGAGTGTCTGATGCTATGGGTAAAAATAGATTTCTTGGCATGTCTTTGACTCAAAAAAAAAAAAGTTTATAAGGCTCTTTCTTGCTAGAATCAATTCCCTCTTCTGTTTTCTCCCATATGATTAGTTATATATTAGCTAAACACCACAGCAGGGAAAATACCCAACAACTATTGGGAGATATAAAACCAGCCTAATATAACACATCCTATAGGAACATAACCCATGGGAGCTGTTGGGGTGGGGCCTTGGGAAAGAGCCATAGTTTATAACTGGCCACTGTTCAGCTGACAAAAAAGAGAGAAATTCTGAGTTCAAAAGGGACTTCAAAATGTGAACCTGTCAGAGCCTGTGCATTGTATTTGCTTTGGATAATGCATTAACATCTCTAGCAAAGCTTATGCTATTTTGAGTGATGGAGGTCCTACTGTGTAGGGCTGGGGAAAAAAGAAAAAAAGTTCTGTATTAGTAAGCATGTGACTGGAAAAAAAGGCAATTATCTCTTTCTTTAAGAGCTACAAAGAACAGTGGTGGTAGCTTCTGACAAGAGTAAACTAGATGTGCACAGCTTAAAGGCAAACTGAGGACATGCAGATGAAAAGTTCAGCCCTCTCTTCCTTCCCCCCTCCTTTCCTTGCCCACCCTTGTGATCTCTTTGCTACAGTTTGAGAGAAAATCTGGGGCACTTGTTTCTTTTATTTCTTCCAGATTGTTATTTTATCTTCATTTTTGGTAGAGCAGTAATGATATCCAGTGGCTGCTTAGATGAATCACTGATAGATATTCCTTAGGGATATTCCAGAAAAATGCATCCCAGCCAGACCTTATTTCCTAAGTCACAGCATGAATTTGAAACCTATACAGTCTGCCAACAGTAATCAGCTCCTGTCACTGGTCAGGTTTCCATTCTTTTTTCCCTGGCACTCTTCTTCAACCCTTCTATTTTCTCCACCCCCACCAGCAATTAAAGGCTGCAATGAATCTCTTATGTGCACAAGAAGGCGAGAACACACAGAGGGTCCTGTCTTACCTTTGCATTTTATCTCCAGAATACTACAGCTTTTTTTCTCCCTTTGCCTTCACTAGCTTATGCTGGCTTCATTTGGGATTTACAAGTTACTTGCATTTCTTTTCTTGGGTACTTTGCAAGAGGAAAACTGGTTATACATTTCTCCTCATGGAAATCTGCAAGGAGTAGAAGCATAATCAACAGAAAAGGAAAGGATCGGGAATATTATAGTGAAGAGACAGGTGAGCTCTATTCAGGGATCCGAAATCTTGAAATGAAAAATGACACGTGCAAAGGCTCCGTATCAGTTAAGGAGGCGAACGCTGTTTCTGTATTCAGTGGTTGCTTCTGAAAGTGCAAAGTAATCTCCTCAAAGTGCAGGCTGTGTCACAAAATGACCTAATAGCTGCAGAGGGGGTTTGTCCTCTTACTTCTGAACCAGTCATCTGAATTTGGACCATGCAGGTAGTGACCAGGATTGGTTTGAAACTGGGAACCGATTGTCGCAGAAGCTGCTCTAGGCAGCACCACTGTACTTTGTAGCTCTTAAAGAAAGAGATAATTGCCTTTTTTTCCAGTCACATCTCCCTGCAAAATCTCCTAGCTGCAGTGTTACCTTTTATGGAAAAGTTCTTCTTCCAGTACGGCTTTTGGAGTGGCAGAGCACATCAGCTCTCCCTCCTCAAGAAGGCCTTTCCAGTTGGCCTTCGCCSGTTGCGTCAGCTGCCTGTTAGAAAGCAATCCGTTGCTGCTTTCACTCTGTTACGCACTGGGCAAATTTCTAAAGAAAAACGCCTTTAGAGCTGGATGAAAATCATTTCCCAACCTTGCATGACAATTTATCTGTTACCGTAGCAGTACCAAGAGCTCCGGCGGCCGAGCTGACATGATGTAGAGCGAATGCTGCTGGCTTCCTCGCCTGCGCCCATCCTGCTGCCGCAGCCCCTGCTGGCACAGGGCTCGGGCAAGCCAGGCGTGAGGCAGAAGGAGGGAGTGAGGCTGCCTGCGCACCAGCGTTGCCCAGCCTGTAATTCTGCACTCCCGAGCAGCGGATCTGTGCAGCTGGATCGCTGCACAATAGGCGTCTGGCCTGGATCAAGAACAGGCTCACAGCTGCATTTTTTTGTTGTTGAACTAGAGCATGGATTCATAGCAACGGATGATGGTGTGTTGGTACAGCGGCTGCGTATTGGCTGTAGGGCAACAGACAACTGCTGATACTGCCAACTGGTAAAAATTCACCTGTCACAACTGGCAGAGTGAGTTAATACCTGATCGACTCCCTACATCCAAGAGCTATGATGAACTCTGAAGCCAAATGTACTATATTGCCAAAACGCAGCCTTATTATTTGTGGGATTCTTGGTAAAAGGCATGCAGCTTCTAGGGCTGCAGAGGCTGAGGAGGGTGTAATTGCATGTTACGTTTGGGGAGGATGCTTGGGAAGTGCGGAAGACTGCATTGCAGTTCACGGTCCCAACTCCCCTAGCTGTGCTGACACAGCTCGATGAGAGCTGAACCAGTGAGCCAGGTCACTGATGTTATTTTGCTGTTACTTTTCGGGGTTACTTTTAACCCCAAGCATTTGAGTGATCTGGTTTACAGAGCAGTCAGATAAATAGTTKTCTTGGCACACCAGGGAGGGTAAGACTGCAGTGTGAGGTGAGAGGCAGAGCGGGTAACTACGCTGACCCAGCCACTCTGTTTTGAGCTCTCTGGCAATCCCTCCGTGTCAGAGTTGAAGAATATGATGTATATTTTGAGGCATTGCTCCCAGAGGTATGAGTATCTTAGGAACAGCGTACTATTAAACTGGCACTTCTCACTGTACGGTCTTTGTCTTAAAATAGACAGAGCAGGCTAAAAGATGTTTGTTTACAGTAAAACGAAAGCTCTAGATGGAGCAAATTAGTCTTGTGGTATTTAATTTGTGATTCAGGCTCATCTATGACTCTTCCTGTTTCTCTGCAATTAAAAGAGCATGTAACTGCACATAAACATTTAGCTTAGTCAGACTTGGGTGCCAAACTTCTCTTGCTTTTCAGTGGCATTTCGGTGCTAAACTGTTATTTCTTCCTTTAAAAGCAACCCCAGGATTCAAGGTGGGTTGTTTTTTTTTTTTTTCCCTTTTTTTTGTGCCTAGTTTTTATATTATAGGGATCAAGTAAACATACGATTTTCCCACTAGCATTGCAATAACAACTCCATATAATATTGGCACTTCTGTAGCAAAAAAAGCCACACTCATTCACATAAAATTTTTAGCAGATCCTAGCTAACTAATATATTTGCAGGGTGCCATGTCATGATCAAAAACTTGTGTTATTATCTCTGTAGGAAAGCCCCAATGAGGTCACATTACATTACCCCCTGCTGGGGATTTTCTCTCTCATGTCTCCTGCTTGGGGCTAAAAGGATTGTAAACTGGGTGTTCAGTGTCCCACAGAATTAGCCAAAATGCCAGGCTAGAAAACAGTGATTTCTGCTTATTTCAATCAACTTTGTACCAGTTTGGTTCATCATCCTTTCAACAAAAGAATTGTTTATCTCATTTTTGTTATTAGATCTCAAATTAGTATCTTCCAGGGGAGACACAGAAACTAATTGGAATAATAAATGTACTCATATTTGCTGATACATTTTAGCATACTACAATTCAGATACAACACATATAAATAGCATTTAATAAAAGTTTGCCTAATGGGACATATACTAAAATGACAATTTTTTTTCTTTGGATCTGACTATAGTGATGTGATTTCTCATGTTGTATTTTCCTCTGTCTTTCTAGGCCTTTATACTGCAGATCAGGGCTCCACCCCCTTAATATGCTCATGGGGGGGGTCTTATCAAACCTGTGTACTGCTTTGCTTTGTTTTTTTCCATCTCCACCTATGAATTGAAACAAAGTTCAAGTGTACCAAAATATTTTTCTGATATTGGTGTGTATGAGTGGAATTAATGATTGKCCTGGTAGATAAGGGGAAAGCAGCAGATATTTTCTACTTGGACTTAGAATCATAGAATCATTAAGGTTGGAAGAGACCTCTAAGATCATCAAGTCCAACCGTCAACCCAACACCACCATGCCCACTAAACCAGGTCTCTAAGCGCCTCATCTACACGCCTTTTAAATACTTCCAGGGAGGGTGACTCCACCACTTCCCTGGGCAGCCTGTTCCAATGCTTAACCACTCTTTCAGTAAAGAAATTTTTCCTAATATCCAATCTAAACCTCCCCTGGCACAGCTTGAGGCCATTTTCTCTCGTCCTAACGCTAGTTGCTTGGCAGAAGAGACAACACCCACCTCGCTGCAACCTCCTTTCAGGTGGTTGTAGAGCACGATAAGGTCTCCCCTCAGCCTCCTCTTCTCCAGACTAAACAGTCCCAGTTCCCTCAGCTGCTCCTCRTAAGACTTGYTCTCCAGACCCTTCACCAGCTTCCTTGCCCTTCTCTGGACACGCTCCAGCACCTCATGTCCTTCTTGTAGTGAGGGGCTCAAAACTGAACACAGTATTCGAGGTGGGGCCTCACCAGTGCCGAGTACAGGGGCACGATCACCTCCCTACTCCTGCTGGCCACACTATTTCTGATACAGGCCAGGATGCYRTYGGCCTTCTTGGCCACCTGGGCACACTGCCGGCTCMTATTCAGCCRKCTGTCAACCAGSACCCCCAGGTCCTTTTCCGMCAGGCAGCTTTCCAGCCACTCTTCCCCAAGCCTGTAGCRTTGCATGACTTCAGTAAGGCCTTTGACAATGTATACCATAAGGTCCTCATAGAGAAGCTGTTGATGTACAGGCTCGATAAGCAGTGAGGTGGACTGAAAACTGGCTGAACGGACAAGCCCAGAGGGTGGTGATCAAAGGAACAAAGWCTAGTTGGAGGCTGGTAACTACAGGTGTACCCCAAGGGTCAATACTGGGTCCAGTCCTGTTTAACATCTTCATTAATGATTTGGATGATGGGGCAGAGTGTACCCTCAGCAAGTTTGCTGATGACACAAAGTTGGGAGGAGTGGCTGATATGTTAGAGGTCAGGCTGCCATCCAGAGGGACCTTGACAGGCTGCAGAAATGGGCTGACAGGAATCTCATGAAGTTCAACAAGGGCAAGTACAAAGTCCTGCACCTGGGGAGGAGCAACATCATGCACCAATATACGCTGGGGGCCACCCAGCTGGAAAACAACTTTGCAGAAAAAGACCTGGGGGTCCTGGTGAACACCAAGTTGAACATGATCCAGCAGTACGCCCTTGCAGAAAAGAAGGTTAATGGTATCCTGGGCTGCATTCGGCAAAGTATTGCCAGCAGGTGGAGGGATGTGATCCTTCCCTTTTATTCAGTGATTGTGAGGCCACACCTGGAGTGCTGTGTCCAGTTGTGGGCTCCTCAGTACAAGAGAGTCATGGACATACTGGAGAGAGTCCAACGARGGGCCACAAAGATGATCAAGGGACTGGAGCATCTCTCCTATGAGGAAAGGCTGAGCGAGATGGGACTGTTCAGCCTGGAGAAGAGCAGGCTCGGGGGGGGTCTTATCAATGTGTATAAATACCTGAAGGRAGGGTGCACAGAAGATAGAACCAGGCTCTTTTCAGTGGTGCCCAGTGACAGGACCAGAGGCAATGGGCACAAACTGAAACACAGGGGGATCCCTCTGAACATCAGGAAACACTTTTTTACTGTGAGGGTGACCAAGCACTGGCACAGGTTGCCCAGAGGGGTGGTGGAGTCTCAAAAGCCATCTGGACATGGTCCTGGGCAACTGGCTTTAGGTGGCCCTGCTTCAGCAGGGGGATTGGACCAGATGACCTCCAGAGGTCCCTTCCAACTTCAACTAATCTGTGATTCTGTGATTCTTTGAATTGGTTATTTTCCTAGAAGGTCTACTTATCTRCTATTTAACCAGACATGAACAATCTGTAGTTACGCAAATTAGCCTCTTCCAAAACATTGCTCCTGAAAGATCCTCACCTAAGAAACATTTCTGTTATTTGCCAGAAAAACTCTGTGTCTTCACTTCTGCCCTGCCACTGCATGCAAATCAAGGACATTTAAATTCTGCAATAAAGTTTTAATGAACGTCACGACTTTTTGAGTTCAGGCCATTATTAGTGGTAGAAGTGTATGAACAAAGGGTGAAGCTGCACATTAAAACAGCAAACTTATTGTCAAGAACATGCAATTCCACATACTCCTGCAGGGCAGTGGAGTGGAGACAAGGTTACCCAGGTCGCTTTCCCACTCACAGTGCTGCAGGAAGGGTTTCTCCACAGTAGAAATAGGAACTAGCAATGCCTCTGTGGCAGGAGTGGCAGCTGCCCAATGCAAAGTACTCCAGCAGTTGCCATTATCTTTCTGCTGTCGCCTATTCATGGGAAACGGAGAAACGCTTCCCCTGTTCCCCTGTCCCAGGCTCTCTGAGGAATCAGGCTGTAGGGTGCCAGTTGGATTATACTGTAGAGTGAGCTGAACAATACAATCATTTTTTTTTATACAGCTCTATCATTTCCAACCATAAATTTAAGTGGAAAGTTTAAGGATAGGAGACTGCTAAAAGTGAGGTGGTTTGAAAGTTATTGACTGAAGTAAAAGGAATTGTGAACTAAACAGGGATCTCAATTGTGAAAAAGAAAATTAATCTATCTATTTAGATATTTGCATAGGTAATATCATCATATCTGAGCACTTTACAGGTATTACGAATTTTCTCAGTTCACTGTAGCTTCATCAGAAAAAGTTCATGTTGTGTTTCAACATGGGAGCAGTATCAAGCTCACTAAAGGTGTGCAACGTTTCTGCCACTGAACTATGTATAAATTTTGTCATCTGTGGGAGTTGACTGTTGCCCCCAACATTATGAGACTATTAGCTGACAGCCACATACAAGTAGGGATGATGAAACGAAGAGTATGAAAATAATCCACCAGCATTTATTATATTTTTCATTCCTCTTCTCAACAAAGTCACTGCAACTGTGCCTTAGAGCCTTTTTGCCCCATAGGATCAGCATCTGGACTACAAAAGCTGGGATGTGGAGCGTTTGCTTTATGTTAGGTCACGGTCCTGTATGAAGAGACTTAAGGGCCAGAGGAAACCCTTGGCGGGGGGAGCAGGAGATTGCTTCTTTCCTGTGAGCAACTGAGGCTGTTCGGGGAGACGAGACTCTGGAGGATGGGGCAGGTACAAGGGACTGGGAGACTCCTAAAGAGGAGCAGGGGCAAACACAGTGCCAGGCCTCAGAGGTGGTGGAAAGAAAAAGACTTTTCCTAGAGACCGGAGGGCATGGTACAGCGTTTTCTGCATCTCTGAATGGATGGACTGAAAACAAGCCTGGTGTCATGGAGCTCTCTTTAAGGACACAGTCAGCGGGATGGAGATTTGACTATAGCCCCCTTTTATTTCTCACCAATTCTTTTSGTAACTGCACTTGACAAGTTCAGATTTATACCAGGTTTCCTGTGTTTTAGAAAGTTGTTTGTCTTAATTTATACTCTAATCAAAATCAGGTTTTAAGCTTACAGGGTATTTTGATTTTGGGGGGGGTTCACCTCAAGTTAAAGGTGTAGGTAGAGCACCCTCAAAGCTCTTGCTGATATGGGTTCCCTCCTCTTTTTTCACACTGCAGGTATTTAAAACAAACTTTTCCATAAACTACAGTAGTATGGATAAAAACAGGAGAAAAGAAAAAATTTGAAGGAAATTGCATAGGTGTGATACAAGTTTGTGAGCACTCCTATAATGGGAACAACTGCTTCCAAATAAATTGGTCTGTGCAAACTGTTCTACTTCTGTACATGTCTGTCAGTTTGTAGTGATTCACAAACTGCTGGACTTTCAGCCAGGACGCAATTTCCTTCTGTTTGTGTGCTTTTTCCCTACATTATGTGTTCAAGTACTTCGAACCAAGCAAATTCTGGGTACCAAAATATTATGCATCAGAAATGAGAAAAGGTGAAAAGTGTTTATACAGTGCTTGGATTCTTACTGCTCCCAGTGGTTTCAAATGCAGAAACAACAAGCAGTTGAAAGGGAGAGGGAAAAGGCACTGGTGGTGGAGGTGGGAGGATGCAGCAGGTAGTCTGGCAGTGCCACTGGAGGTTAGAAGGCACCACTGGTATTTCTGCAATGCTGCTGCAGGTGTGCAGATTTTGAGTATTTGCAGGTATGTTTAATAGTTTAAAAGTGTTGCCACCTGAGCTGAACTGAGTATCCAGAACCCAGAGCAGGTGGGAAGCATACTTTGCTGAAGCCTGTCCATTTGTATTTTCCTAGCTCATCATATGCAGGCTGGCCCATGTTGGGGTACGTGTGCTGCAGTCGCGCATCTCAGCATCGCCAAGCTCTGCAAGGAGGACTGGGATTAGAGAGAGTGGATGAGAGATAGAGAAGATGAAAGTATGTGTATTTATATTCAGACTTTATTCAGGACTTCTAGTCCACTGGTACTGTTGCATTGACTACATCTGATACATTATCACGAAAGGACTAGTTTGGGTTGGAGTCAATTCAGTGTGGATGAATAACCTACACTGACCTCCGTGTTATTGTGTTGAGGTTATTATGTCTGGTATTCGTACTAGTTGGGTGGAAGCTAGATTAAGTATCTCCATACTGTGCTGAAGCCATGTCTGAAGCTGCAATGTCAAGCCATATCTGAAGCTCCCCTAACGCCAAGGGGAGGGACTTCAGTGGACCAAGTCCTTGTTATGCAGCGAGCAGTGTAGAGGCCCAGTGCTAGCCATAATGTTTGGTATCTACAAAATCCCAAAGCTTTATAAACACCTTCTAGGAATTTTTTTTTAAGAGCTGTTCGGAAGGCTATGTTTTGAATGAGTTACAAAGGCATCGTAATGCTACCTCAGATCGGGAATCTCAATTGCTGTTTCTCAGCTGGTAGTTATAGTCTCTTTAAAAAAGACATATGGACATTTCCCTGTTCTGGAAGGAAGGTGGTCCATGAGCATTGGAAGCAAGCCTTCTTTCCTAGGAGTGGGTGATTTGAGGTTGGAGAACTGTATCTTATGGTTAGGTCACAGCCTTTCAGTGATCCTTTCAGTAGTAGGATCTCCTTACCCTGTCATCTCTTTTCATCAAGCTCACGGGAATTTAAGACTTTTCCGGCCTCTGTCCCTTTGTCAAGCTTGTCTAAATTGGCCAATGAGTTCAAAAGTCATGACGAGGACACGGTCTTAGAGAGATGAATATCCACACAAACAGCAAAATCACTTTGGAGAACAGGTTTGAAAACAATACYACACTACAATAGAAAAGGCTGTCTTGGTTTGTGGAGCGTAGTGATGGAGTTGCCTGAACATGTGATCTGTCTGGGCAACAGTTTCACTGAAGTAGGATTTTACAAAATTTTATGGAGGTAGAGCTCATTTATCTGTGATTGGTATGATAACTGAGGCATTTGTTTTAAATTTCCAGAAACTGTAATTCCTAGATATATAAATTCGTAACAAGGCAAGTATGCATGCAGGCAGGAGGAGCGGGTGTAAAGCAGCTTAATCCACTCTAATCAACAGTTGCTACCAAACTGTACACTGTTAAGAAATGATGGGAACATCCCAGCCAAATCTAAGGAAAGAATCTAGCAAAAAGTCTCCCAAAGGCTCTTGTGAGTGCTGTGAAATTGTACTTGTATCAATGAATGGCCTGGGGTGGTCTGTCCAAAGCTGACACGTAATGAATCTGACCTGATTTACGTGAATAATTTGAGTAATAACTTCTTCCAACTAACGACTAAGGCTCTGGCAAGAATGATCATGTCATAATTTATCAATGAAATGGGCTTCCAACATGCAGAGTCAGCAGGATATTTTCCTTAGCCTGGGTAACAGATATTGTTACCTCTTGCTCGGTCAGAGGTGAGATACTGCTCTTTTGGCCTCATTAAGCTTATCGGAGAGCCTGGGGTTATTTAGTTAGAGTTTAAATAAAACTCAACTGGAAATCCATTGCTGCTTTGGGACTTATGTTTTTCTCACAGTTAGGTCTATTTCTGTGAAATGCAGTCAGGTTTCCAGGTGTTCTTTCCAGGCTTTTTTATATGAAAAACCATGAAGGAATTAACCAAAGCTGACCATAGGTCTTCATTTTAGTCTATGTACTACAAGTTTTTCTATCTGCTTCTCTATGCTCTCTATAATTTTTAGTTAAGGCAAAATAAAACATAGTCTATTCATTTTCTACCATGTTTTCTAAGCTATTGCCTCATTTGTTTCAGRATTTTTAGTTTGTAGTGTTTTGGCATGATCTTGGTATAAATTTAAACATTTCAAGTACAGATGCCAGTTTTTTATTAGCCTTTATGAAGATTTTTTTTCTGTTACTGGAGAGTATGCTGTAATTCTGTCATATAAGCATTTGCCATATCTTAGAACACTGCAGTTGTCAGGGATGCAAAACTATTTGGTTCAATAGTCTCCCATTCATCAATGCTGAAAGTCACAAAGGCCATGACCATAAGAAGGAGCTTAGCTTCCCTGCCTGCTGGGGAAACTCACCTCCCGAATAAGAGATGTTCAAATTGCTGTTCTTGCAGTCTGATCCTGAAATTATCTTCATTGCTGCATCATTTGCAGTTTCAGCTAACTAGTGATATGTTAGAAGATAATCTCTTCTCAGAAGCTTAAATAAGCCCCCAAAGAGAAAAGGTTTTCTTTCTGATAGTAGAATGTGTAAGTCTCCTTGTGTCTACCTGGTTGCTTGCCAGGACTGACTATGGCTTTATTTGGCTCATATAGTCCAATAAATGTTTGAGCTGTTAATTTCCCTCTGAACAAGCAACAGTTTGTGATCCCAAAGATACCCGTTGGTACTGCAGCTCCAAAGATGCAGAGTGATTTGGAGTGATTCTTTTTACTTCAACCCAGCATAAGAGCTAAAATGAGAATAATGTGTTGTTATGAGTACTTTTCTATGCAAGGCTTCTATATGCCGGTGGGAAGGACTGGTCTCCTTCATATTTTGTATAGCTCTGATAATTAGGAGAAGGTGGGATTGTGCCAGTAAGCACCATATAAAACCCAACCACTGGCAGTCTTTAGGGACATGCTCAACAGATGAAAGGAAAACAATGGATGAAAGGAAGACAAACCCAATATTATAGATGGCATTCAGCTATACACTGTGGAGTTTTGCAGGAGGAGTTTTTTTTTCTTGCATTCAGGATGCAAAATGCACAACCAGAAGAAACACTTTTGTGAGCCATTTCTTCTGACCTCATTAGTCATGCAGGCCATAGGACTTTCCTAATTGACCTGAGCTTGCAAAAAAAAMCCCCTAACCAAAAAAAACCACCTGAAGACATCCCAGCCTTACTGAAACATTTCCAGTGATGGAGATTCTACCTTGTAATACTTCTAACACTCTGGTGATTAATTATCCTCACTGTTAAAAATGTCTGCCTTATGGCTGGCTTGAATTTTTTCTAGTTCTGACTTTCAGACTTTGGGTTTTCTTATGCTTTTGTTTGCTAAGTTGAGATAATGAAGAGACATTTATAAAGAGTCCTCAGGTAGTGCTGCCCTGTCTTTGATCAAATTGTACCTCCATCTCCTTGTCATTAGGCTAAGAAATGTCACCACAGGGCATGTGTTTCAGTGCATTTAATCATCCAAGCAGCTCTTCTCATAACCTTTGTCAATTTATTATCATCCCCCTTGTAGCGTGGACATCTGAACAGGACAGTATTCTGGCTGTAGTCTCACACCATGCAAAATACCGATACTCTATACCTTAACCTCAGTTGGGATTCTTCTACTTATTTACCCAAAAACAGCATGAAGAACTGAATTGGTTTAACAGAGGCTTTTGTCAGAGTTGGATCCTGGAAACTGTTAACGTCTATCATGCAGCTTGCACAGAGTAGCTAGACGTTTCATGAGGCATTTCATGGTTTGTATTTTGCTGAGGCCAGTGCCATGAATAGTATGTATTTGCTTTTCAACACTGTTGGAACAATTCTGTACAGGAATATGTCTTCCCTTTCTAGCTTGACACATGTTCCAGCTCTCCTGAGCAATTCTTGTACAGTTATACATTTAAGTATGTTAGTAATAGTTATCCTAGGTCAATCACCTTGCAGAAGACTCTTCCTGTGCTCTTCCTGCTTCCCCCTCAGTGCCATTAATCTCAAGGTCTACTTCAAGGGCTTCAAGCTCGAGATGTCTTCCCCTTTCTAGTCTTCAGGAACACCAACAATCCCAACATTATATTTTCCTTTTTTGTTTTATAACCTTGTCCTACAAGGTCTTCATTTCTTTGGAATTTTCCCCTGCTTTGCTTCTGTCTTATCAGCTTTAACCTGGAAGTGAGACATTAATTCCTCTGATTCAGTAATTTACTTTTTAAGTCCAAGTTTGTGTATTTTGGAATAAGAGATGCAGGTGTAGAAAGGTGGCTTTTGTGCATTTAAGCTTTGTCTTATCAACAGCCAGTCATCTCATCCACTCTCTAAGTTAGTTGAGCTCCAAGACAAGGTAGCACTTCTTCTAAAGCAGTAGGGCTTTCTAAGGGTGACATCTACTCTGTGCAGGGGTGTTTAAGACCCTTTTCTTTGGGAGGACTGCCATAAGGGAAGTCCTTTCTCTTGTTGTTGTAGGCTTGAGGGCTACACAGCATGTGGACCTGTGTCCTTCTGCATCTAGAGGGCTCTGCAGCATCATCTGGGTAGGTACTGTTAATGTCTTGATGAATAAGAAAGATTATCTACATTAGGCTGAGGGAAGTTAGACAAGACAATTTCAGTGCACCAGTAACTTGCCTTTCTTCCTCTGCTTTCCATTACGAGTTTTACAAAGTTTCTTTGAACTGTCATGGTGCCCTTGGGGAGTATAAAATTGGTCTGGAAATCTCTATGCCTTTTTTTTTTTTTTTTTTTTGAGAGAGAGAGAGATTTCTAGTAGTTTCTCTTTCAGCTGAGCATAACAGCAGCTTTTGTCTTCGTATTTTGGCATCTTCACTTCTACTCCCAGCTGGAAGTGGGAAATACACTAGCAAATGAAATTGAACAATAACAAGGACAAAAAGGGGAAAAAATAATAAAATAAAAAGAGTCACAGAGGGTTCATATGTTGTGTTGTGTGTCTTCCTCCTGAGGTGGGTCTTGATCCTGCCAACTGTTCCCCCTGTAAGAAAGTTTATGCCTGTGGGTACTCCTGCTGAGTTCAAAGTTACTCACATGAATAATTGATTGCAGGGTCTGGGACATAGTTTGCAATTCCTTTTTCAAGATAAGTTCATTATCATCAGATCTCATCTTGCTCTGAATATTGCTGGGTTAGGGACAAGTAGGTCAAATGGATACCTGATTTTTTTGTTGCAGGAAGAGTAAACAACTGGCAACCAGAAATGGTGATTTAATAATAATAATGAAAAAAAAAAGTCACTGTCACTCTTTTGTTGGGATAAGTTTTTATCAGAGTGGTGAGCTTTGAACAGCTTGTTCAACAAGAGTTCGAGTCCCACGGGAAGGGGAAGAGCTCAGAAAACCTTTACGTTTTACAAATGTTTAAGTGGTATTATTCATGGCATAATACACTACCCCAGTGTGTGCTTCAGAGATCTGCTGCTGCGTCTTCTGCCATATAATTTTCCAGAAGTCTCCAAATTTATATTCAAGGTAATCAGTGTAGCATAGAGAAATTAAGTAATAATTGAAGTGGTTTCTAGCTGCTTCAGCAC
Organism: Phoebastria nigripes; assembly: GCA_035582835.1. Taxonomy (NCBI): domain Eukaryota; kingdom Metazoa; phylum Chordata; class Aves; order Procellariiformes; family Diomedeidae; genus Phoebastria; species Phoebastria nigripes. Next base: position 431,951 of record JAYKAV010003045.1, read on the forward strand.
AAAGGGTCTTATTTGGATATATTTTTAGCAGGTGGTGTACCACATTGATACAATAAGACCAACTCACTGAAGGAAGAGAGGGGAAAAAAAAAGTGCAGAGTTGTAGAGGATGTGAGAAGGAAGAAAAGAACAAAGAGGACTTTTCTCCAATCAAATGCAAATGGAAATGACCCTAAAGATTCTGGGAACACAGGCTTTCTCCTGACAATGAACATTTTCATGCAGCAAAATCCATTTTGGGGACTCATTAGCAAATGCTGTGATCTTGCTTATTTTCTATAGCAGTGTCTAGTTATTTCAAATTGATTAGGAAACCTCTGATATGAGAGAGTGAATCGTGAGCTATTCCAGGTATTTCTGTAATTGGTTATCATGCTTAATTACAAATGTTTGAGTACAACTAGTTTGTTCTGAACTTGATTTTTCCTGCCTTTCAGTTGCTGCTTAGTGTATGTGTTAGTTTTTTAAAAAAAAAAAAAAAAAAAAAAAAAAAAAAAAAAAAAAAAATATTTTGAGCTTTTTGGCCCTGAAATATCTATTTTGCTAAAAAAAAAAAAAAAAAAAAAAAGATAAATTAAACTTCCAGAATGCTTTTGTTCTAAAAGAGCTGAAGATTTACAGAATGATGGATTAATTTAAGATGTAGTATCAATAATGATTTAAAAAAAAAAAGAACTAGACTATCTATCTATTGATCACCTATCCATCTCAAGGGCATCTGTCACTGTCAGTGTTACCAGTCTGTTCTGGGTCTAATTGCAGTTCCTTCCACATGGCAACTTCTATTTGCCGCTTACTGGTTAAGGTCTTGGTTGCTGAAAACAAAAGTCCTGAATCTCTTCTCAGTTACACTGACATGCCGTTTTTGCTCTGCTCTGCATGCTAAGCGGCATAATCCAGAAACTGGAAGATGCAGTAACCTACAACGCTTGTGGGAACTTCATAAAGAAAAATGGCGATCAGGATTGTGGTATGTCAGAAAAAAAGCCCGTATCTTGAAGGGAAACGAGACACTTTGAAGAATGGTGTTGTCGCTCGGTGTGGGCCTCTTTGTTTTACAAGACTACAGCAGCCATTGACAGCACTCATAAAAAGAGAAATAAGCAAAGCACCAGGACAATAGAGAACACTTATGGTGACACAAAATCATTGTTTATCACAGGCTGGAGCAAGTTTCTTGGTCAAGACATTTATGTCCTTAACTGGTTGCAGTATCCCTATTAACTGGATACAAAGCCCCATTTGGGCTTTTCCTCCTCTAGAGGGGACAACACATCAGGGAACTAGCAGTTACGGATTTTCACCTATATCACTAAATTTCTGCAGTTTGTGATAAACTTAACATTCTAAAAAATGAAAAAATATTTATCACTCATCTCTGTCAGGAGACTAAATATTGCTAATGAGGAGACTGTGTACCAAATGTTGCTTCCAAAACTTACTCTGTTCCGTTTAGCTCAGTCATAGCTTTAGGCATCATCACCTGTTCTGCTGAGCAGGGTAGTGCTGTGCCATAAGAGCTTTTCATGTTCATTTCCGTAGCAGTGACTGGTAGGCAGAAAGGATTTCTGAAGAATGGATAAGATTTAATGACCTAATAGCACAAGTGTAGTTAACTTCGTCCAAAATACCTTGTAACACCTGCATCATCACAAACGCTTCCGTGTGCTTGGATGTCCTCTCATTAAATAAGCCATCTAACCAAACTGTGTGTGTTTGGGTTGTAATTCATTGCTCAAAATGAGCGCCACGTGGCTGTTCTTTGGGAGGGAACGCTCTCCTGCACCTTCTCCTGAAGGCTTGTTTCAAGGGGCCAGACAAATGAGAAGCTGATATTGTCCTGCCAGGTGGCACCTCTGTTGCTTTTGGTAAGCTCCTGGAGCTTATTTTCAGTTTCTTATTTTGCGGAAAGGATATACAAGAATAGTGTCTGAAGCCCAAGCTTGTCCTTTGTCCTATGCAATCACTACTTGCTCTGTGGTGCTGAGACTTTCTGGTGTAACCTCATAGGAAGCTGATGAATTTCTAGCAAACAGTACTCTTCCACATTTACACATTTCCCAAGTTTGTAAGAATTCAAATGTCAGCTAAATCTGAGGAGACACTAAATGTTTTTCCGTTTGATAGTTGGTATTATATGAAAGGAACGTGGGACTTCTGAAGTAAAGGGGAAAAAATCTGTTGCAGTTCATGCAGGCTTTTTTCATCATTGTGAGTGTGAAGTAGAGAGAAGAAACTGYTAGCTTTTACATTTGATATTGATGTAGTCACACCAGCGTTACTTACTTGCAGACTAGAGAGAACCATAAACCTTTTAAAAATCAAAACCTTAATTTAAGTCTTAGCTAAATGAAAATTTTCATGCGTGCTTTTGAAGAATAAAAGGCAAGCTCTGAAGGCTTTTTCTCTCTGTAGCACAACTATCAGTTCTTGCTGTCCAAAGTATTCTCTATCAGCACTTCAGTTAAGCCTCTGTGCTTCTGCTGGCACTAACATTTTTCTTTAGATTTCCCAGCATTTGCACAGCACTGATTCACCTCTCTTGGTGATAACAACAGTCAGAGGGGCTAACAGGGACTAGCTGCTGGCATTTTAATCGTGCTTAGAGCAGGCAAGAGTGAAAATTCTGTCACTGCCTAGCCTGTGCTTATCCTCCCTGTGGTGAAGCTGTGCTGTTGGTGGTAGCGCTGCAGAAGTTTTGGGAAACTGCTCATGTTGTGAAAGCCTGTTGGCCCTATGACAAAGGGAGACACCTTCACTTGACAGGTAAAAATGCTTACAAGAGAACACAGGTATATATGAGGGAATAAGCAGACCCTGAAGTAGCCTGAACAGGGACAAAGGAGAGTTTTCTACTTATTCCAGCAAAGAATGTATCTGCAAAGTCTCAACTTTGATATTTGTTTTAAGAGTTGAATAGATATTTAAATGAGATAATTTGGCCCTGTGGATTTACTGGAGCGTAAGCTAACTATTTGTCACCTTTCTTATTCAAAAAAATACAATTTCCATGGAGATAAAAAGAAAAAAAAACACTTCAGAAGTCTTGCATGAGGACACTTTGCTGAGATTAGTGAAGACTAAAGCACACAATGTGATAAGAATAGAATTGCTGGAGTCTGCGCTCTTCTCAGTGGGGGCCTATTCTCTTCTTTCTCTCAATATGCATACCCACCATAAATGTTAATGGGAGCTATTCACAGGCAAGAAGAGGCCCAGAGACTCCAACATATGCAACTCCCATTCACCATAATAAGCAGGGAGGCTTGATTCTCTTGGTGCCAGCCTCAGGTCTCTCTGAGAACTTGTGCAAATAAGCTGTGGGTATGGACACCCAAATAAGTTTCTACAGAGGAAGTGAAGCTGTGAATTCGCAGTGTTTCAGCAGCTCCATGGTAACATTTTTGCATGCATACTCTTACCCCATGGTAATTGTAAAGTAATCTGAAGTATTTCATCCTTCTGTGAAAGAAGGGAAAGTATAAGACACAATGCATTAATCATAGGTTTAAGAATGTGGAGAAGGGAAGGTGATGTACTGCAAATTTATGCTTTAGCTTACCCTGCAAAAAGCTCTTTGGGTGTTCGTGGACTGAGAAGAGGCCTGGGCAGACTTTGGTAAGCCACTGAGATGGAAGGATGGTCTTGGTGAGGGGGATGATTAGATAATGGGGAGGCCCATTTTTTGGGGGTGTGAAGTTTCAGCAGCTCATAGATACCAGAACACTTCTTACAGACTGACTAGTGACTGGAAAATAAGTGTGCTGGCAGTGTGAAGCATGAAGGTGACTGATGTGGATGCTGTGATTGTAGGGTCTTAGAGAACTGATTTTTTCAATTCATCTTTCCATGAGAGGTGAGYCAAGAGGGCCATGGACGCTGTCTGGAAAGGATGGTGACTGACAGAAACCATGGTGAGCATGGGACCCTGGGCTGCGGCACGTGGCACATCCCTTTGGCTGGCCCTGAATACCAACACACTTAAAGTGTTGTTGGAAATTAATAGGAGTCAAGTGCAGGGATCAGGTGAGGTGAGATCCCTCTGCCTGTATGTGCAGAGTGCTCTGACACTGGGTTTGTGGGAGAAGCACGACACATTAAGCATGACTCTTGTTAGGAGGGAAGATGTCACAGTAGCTACAGCAGCAATTTGAGCAGCAGGAGACTGGGGTATACTCCTAGCTCTGCCAAGGTTTTGCTCCATTACCTCAGGCAAGTTGCTGAAAACGGTCATCGATTTTGGGTCCCTGGGTCTTTGGATGCCTAGCTCAAATAATCTGGGGTCTGACTTTCAGAGGTGTTTAGCTACTGCAGTTTTTATTGACCATGACTGATACCTAGGGCTCGGCACATCTGGCTTATAAGCCTTAGCTGGCTCACCTGAAGTATTCTGAGTCCTCTCTAAAAATTTTGTCATGATCTTAAAGTGCCTAAGCTTGCAATACAAAATCAGTTGTGATGATGATATCTACCAAACACAGGTGTCCCAATATGAAACATAAATAACTATGCTATGAGTGTAAAGTATTAATTTCTTGTTTACAGTCTTTAGGTAATTTTTTCCACAAGACAGACAGTCTACTTAAAAACAAAATTTCATTTGGTGAAGTGCCTTGATGATGCCCTGTTACAGTTATTAATAACATTGCAAATGGCACTGGGGGGAGAAAAGGATGGGAAGCCAAATGTCATTAATAATAGCTGCAATATTCTTAGTGTTAACAAATTATCAGCTGTATAAATTTTTAATTAATAGGAGTATGAACAGCAATTTGACTGTCAACAGGCATCAGTATTGATGTGTGCGAGTGAAGCATGGCAAGGCAAAGATCAAGGGGGGAGGATAACTGAAACCACGCAGCTGTGAATGACAAGTCAGCGTTTCCTGAACAAACTTCTGAGCATCACGACTTTGGGTGTAGCCCTCTATAGTGAGAAGAAAAATGAATCTCGGTGAGGGCAAAAGAACCTTTTCATAGTGAAAGTGAATTCATTTTGTTTGGGATTTTCCTGTATTTTAGCTGAACTGGCTGTTAAGTGCAACAGCAAAAAGGCATTTAAGAAGTTGGATGGGAATATGGAGAAAGAACAGTAGATTGGGTACCTCAGACTAGAGACAACTAGTGAACGTTTATTAATAAAAGCCACAAGATTGCCAGCAAGTGGGTAGGATACTGTAGTGTAAAGTTGTGCTTCTTTCTGTTCCTTTCACTGAATTCTAGGAGTTTCTAACAAGCTGCTTGAAAAAAACCCCAAGCCTGTTGATCAGGTCAAAGCCTGGCATAATGAATCAGAGCCTGGAACAATATTATTTGGTTTAAATGAAATCAGAATATTTTAAACTTATAAAAAATTCCATAACAACTTTAAACCTCCCTTTCCCACCCAACTTGTCAGTTTCAAAGTTTTCTTTTTCTGTAACTTTCAAAGTGGCTTTGATTTTAAAGCTTAGATCTCTTATCTGAATGGTAGTGTGCAGCATTTCCCCCCCCCTTTTTTGCATTCTTATGCTGTGACTCCACAGAAAAAACTTTTGTCTTTGGGCATCCTAAGGAAAAAGTGGATTTTTTTCTTTTTTTCTTTTTTAAAGAAAAGGATTCGGACATAGGAATAGGGAGGACAAAGCAATTTATGTATCTAAAAACACTGCTTCCCCCATTTTTTTCAGATTGGAAACTCTGGAAGGCATTTTTGTTTTTTTTCTAGAATGTATTTTTGCCTTTATTAGTAGTAGCTATTTATGAATCTATGAAAGATTCAATATCTAAGTGTATGGACAATATAAATGCACCATTTATGGACAAAAAATATTAATACTAAAGTAACTCTTTCTAGCTTAGTAGATTATACCAGTTTTTCTGTTATATCATTAATAATCTAAAGATTAAAGTTTTTTTTCACTTTTCATTTGAGGAGATCAAAATGCTTTAAAGACATTAGCTAATTCTCCTACTAATCCTGGGAGATTGGACAGTGTTATGATAATCCTTTCACAGATGAATAAATGGAGATAAGAGGGAGGCTAAGTGACTTTTCAAAGTCACAGATGTAATCAGTGGCAGAGTTGGATATATAACCTTGGGGTTCTGATTACTGTTTTTCTTTTACAGACAATATATGTATATATACTTTTTTCTTTCCGCATTGCTAACAATACACAGTGAAAAACTACTACCATCGGTTATGTTTATAATAATAATGATTTTATTTATTTAGTGCCTCCCTGCCAAGACAGTCAGGGTGCTGCTCCAAAGACAATTAAAATGCAATTACTGTAATAAATAAACCACAATAATTAAAACATCATAAAATAAGCAATATCAAAAGCAATCAAAAACACTAAGTAGCCAAAGTTAGTGCAATTAATAATGGATCTGAGTGACTCATTTGAAACAAATTGCATATTTAGTGACTCTTTTTGTTTTGTGAAAAGATTTTTTTATTGCAAGATTATTATTTTTCATCTGCATTTTTATATCCAGCCCTTGAATGGAAGTATTTTTATTCTTTTTTTTTTTTTAATATATAGCTATTTGCAGTTTTAGGGTGGTGCTAAATGATGACTGGTCAACTAAATTACATGAGTTGCATTAATCACATCAACTAAATAACTATTGCAGTTCACTGAATGGATTAGCTGTACATAAATGTCTGGACTTCAATCTGGTCAGTAGGAATGACAAACCACAGAGGTGCAGGTGAAATTTAGACCACTTTGATGTGGCCTATTCTCCTTGACCTACATTCAAAGTGCATTTGAATTGAGAGGCTAGTTGCTTGTTTTTCATATTGACTTCAGTATAATTTAACTTACACTCTACCACTCTATCTGCAGCAGCTTTTAGCATATGCGTGTTTGATGGCATTAGTCAATTTTAAGGTTGACCAACCCTTTCCCTAGTCTGTCATTTAGCAGCAGTCACTGAGCATTGCAATGATTTCTGGTTATTGTCTTTTAGCAACAGGCCAAATTTTTGTAGCATTGAGATGGCTCATCTGGTTTGGAGAAAGGAACTTGCTAGAAACATTTTGTTTAGACCATGATAAAGCAGTTTTAGAAGGCTCAAAGACTTCAAGCTTTGAAATTCACTGGGGATGTAGCCTTTGTGTCAGGCATCTGTGTCAGACATCTACTGTCTTTTTGACAGAACATCGAAGTCTGTCCTTGTTACGAAGCCGTGAAAACTGTGGTTTATGTAAACTAGTCTGAGCGCTGGTGGTGGGGAGGGTGCAAGAAGCAAAAGTGAGGCTGGGCTGGGGCTGGAAAACTGGGACTGGGGCTGGGGATGGTGAAGACCTGGGCATGGGGGAGGAAGACGAAGCTGCATGGGTTGGGAGGGTAGGATGCAGATCTGGTGGAGCTGAGAGAAGAAGGTGAGGCAGAAGGGAGGACAGATCTGACTGCGAGAGTGAAGGAAACAGGTGAGTCATGAGACCAAGGCAAGGAGGATGGAGGTGGAAGGCCTGGTGGAGAGCATATATGGTGCTGGGTGACGGAGGCCATTGAATAGGCTGGGAATGGGGAGGCTGGGTGCGGCACAGGAAGAGCAACAAGGCACTGGGTCTGGAAATCAGAGGGGACATGAGGCTGTACATCCAGTGAGATGAAGACTTGGTGGGCAAGAAGGTTGAGAGGGGAGTGAGAACCCTGTTGAGTACGTGACTTGCTGAGGAGCCAAGGGCAAGGAAGAGGCAAGATCAGGCTTCTGTTGATTGGTTTAATGAGAAAAGAAACCAAGCTTATGAGTAGTAGTAGATGTGTCTAAGTTGCACTGGCACACTCCCTTCCTGAGCCGGGTAGTTTATGAACAAATCTGAGCAGATAACTTGAACCCAAGATCCCTAGTATCACTGCTCTGCCCTGGAACCATCTGCTAGAATGGGGTGTTGCATCCCCCTTCAGCATCTGTCCACAAGGAGGACAGCAATCTATTAATGCAAACAGCTGCTCCATTAGCTCAGTGGCAAAATCTGTGTGTTGGCAGTAAAGCTTTGAACTCTGCTGATGACCTACATGTGTTTTAGGAAGATGCCAAATAATGAAATTTGTGTCTGTGTATGTTTTGTTGTCTTTTCTTTTGTTTATTTATTTTTAGATAAATTTGGGAGAATGCATACGCAAAATGATACTAAATGTTTTTTTACCAAACCCATGAAGAATAGTACTCAAACATTAGGAAATGCCAGCATTTAAACATTTTATATGTGGGATAAGCATTTGTATCAGTCCTATGTCTATAAAATGAACATGGTAATATCATGTAAGTTTAGGTCTCCTTTGCACCACTCACCATAAAGTCCTGCTCCTATTTCATCTCTTCCTAGTACCTTCGTTCACTTCTATATCCCCTTGCAACCTGCACCATCTCCGTGTCAGATTTGTCTCCTTTCTCCCCCTTCTCCCCCATCTTCCGATAGGACAGCTATATCCCCCAGGCTGCTTGGATGCCAGCAGAATGGGCACCAGCAGCATGGGAAAGACAATCCTGTGTGGTTTTAGTACTCACGTCTGAATCAAAGTAGTCATTACAGCAGAAAACCATACCTATAACCCTTGGCTTGAACACACTCCCTTGTTCTCTGCTTAGTAGTACGGGCACCGCTTCCTCAAGCACAGGAGCTGTGAGAATCTCCAGCATATCCTGTGAAGGCTCTTTGGGGAATTCAGCTGCTAACATCAAAGCAGCCTATCGTAGATATGCACAAACAGCAATTATTCAAAGGCTTTTAACTTGGCTACATTTGGRCTAATTTTCATATAGGGCAAAAGGCATAACCCTGATTCATTCCTTTCTCTCCCCAGACAAATTTCTGGTCTTTGCCTAATGCTCAGTTGCAGGAGAGCATTCCAAAGAAAGGATTGTCATGAAGAGGATAATGTATTTTCTCATTAGCCCTTTTCTTGGAAATGACTGAAAAGCATTGGCTGAAATTTTCCAGGAAAAGATATAAATAACTGCACAGATAATGGGCAAGAAAGTTTCTGCCAAACAAGTTAAATTGGGTAAAGTTAGGAAGCAGCTGAACAGAGGGGCTCATAGGAGGATATGCAACTAGGCAATATTAATGAGTATAATAAATGGTACCAGCTTGATCACCTGTTAGAGAAGTGCAGACATATCTCTATGGATCAGTAGAGCACAATGCAGGGATTTCCAAGCTGGCTCTGGACCAAGCTGGTAATTTCACCTAGTGCTATGCGGATGAATCACTTCTGGTCCTGAAAGCTTTAGCTGTGTTTCCACAGTACTGCGCATCATGGTCAAGCACATTAGCTTGGGCTCAGTGGTGTATGCACGCTGATGGTTTCTGCTATGAGCGGTACTAGCCCAGTTATCGTGTGATGTACATGTGCCCTTAAAGTCAGACGGGATACAGGCGGCAGAGCTGAGAAATGAACCCAGTTCTCCTGAGCCCTAGTTTAGTTCATTAACTATAGAAGCTAAATCAGCTTCCTCCAGAGCAGGGACTAGAACGACATACTCAACACCATAGCAGATTATCTTTCTTCTTAGAGTCAAATCTGGCCCAGCTGATGTGAACTCTTAACCTCCTTGGTATATATATCTGCTCTTCTTCAGCAGAGCATCACAAAAGGGTTGTACCAAGGTGGAGGGAATAAAAGGTACGTCATGCACCTTGAACTGCTTTGACATATCTCCCAGCCCACCCAGAAGCTCTTTCAGGCAGTCCATAGGGAAATGCTGGCACCGACTTGATGCCAAATACTCTGTCTTTGTACTGTGTCCTGGGAGGCAAGTAAGCCAAGCTCTGTAAGCCCATGCTGTAGGACCCCCAGGCTCTTCCTTTAGTGTTACCTTAATCTAATTTTCCTTTGTATTTAATGAAAATCTGTGGGTCTTGGGTTTTTTATTTCCTTTCAAGAAGCAACAGAGAAAAGCTCTCCTATTTGATCCTGCTGATGTTCGCTTTCCGACACCTGCCACCAGCACTGCTTGGACATGTCCCTTTTATTTCCCATTCTCTTTTAAGTGTCTAGGCGACTTTGATATATTTCTGTCTCTGTCTGTAATGGCAATAGGATAGGGTGTTATTCTCAACTTGGGCTTGGCATGATGAGCCTTTTATTTCATTAAAGTCACATTCCTTTTCAGGAACTGTAGCCTGAATTGGAGTTATTTTGCTCGGACTAAGGATGAGTGTACCAAGAACAGCAGTATAAAGTACAAGCATCTATAAATGCAGCTTTGATTGGATTTTACCCATCCTTTTTAAAATTCATATATGATAATCAAAATGGTGAGTGGGTAGGGAGCATTGCATCCTCTTCAGTTTACTGCCCTCATGTAAAATCTCAAAATAAGGACTGTAACCAGCAGAATTCCAGCATTTATATTTCATGAGAGGATTGTCCTTGTGTAAATATTGGTTTCTTTAATGCATACACTTCCATCTCTTTTTAAAAACTCCCAACTCAACAGCGTCTGACAGCATTACATGTCTCTTTCTGGAGGCAGCAATGAAAATGTGCTGATAATTTGAGCCCTGGGAAGAAGTCTGTTCCCCTGTGAATTTCACCACAGTCACACTGCTCTGCCATTGTATTAGCTCTCTGCAGCAGTACAAGAATAGCAGCTCTCTCCACATTATAATAGCACCTCTCTCAGATCACATCTTACTGTCAAATAATCACCCATTCCCAAATGGCTGGAAATTAATGATGGCTGAACCCGTCAGTGCTAGGCTTATGCTAGTTACACAGTCCAGATCCCGAAAGCCTTTTTGCAGGGAATGGCTCTGGATAAATTCCCGTAGGCTTGCTTGGAGAGTCTGAACCGCTCCTTATCCTCTCCCTCCCATCATCACTGGCCACCCATGGTTCAAAGGATTCTTCCAGTTTACCTCACTCTTTGGAATTAGAGCTAGAGATTACAAAGTGTATGAGATACCATTTGTGTAGCGTCAATCACAAGAGGTAAGATTTTTCTTTCTTGCCCTGGAGACCCCTAAATACTTTCCCTTCTTTCTCCAGATCTTCTAAAAAATGTAGAAAAGTTTCCTATCCCAGGCAGTGCCTCTGAAAAAGTCATAGAAATAGCTGCCTAGATATCACTCCTTGCACTGCTGAGGGATTTTGATGACCAGGAGAGCAACATGTGGATACACCTTTCTTCCCCTCTATTAAGGAATATGGATGGCTGAGGTCAGACCCCAGGACCATCTGCTACTTAGGAAAAATTGAGGCCTGYGTACAATTTCTGTACCTCAGCTCAGTTCAGAATTTTTTGGCAAAACTGATGATGAGGGAAATCTCATGACTGTTTTTTGTATGGTCCTACTCATCACTTCCCACAAGTAAAACTTTAACATCCAGACTCCTGTTCCTTTCCTTCTGGTAGTTCAGTTTTGGGACATGAGCTTAGTTAACATCAAACTGAAAAAGCACTTTGATTATTGAATAATTTACTGATTTTATTATTATTTCCACTGAATAGTCAGTGAATTATTCCCATTGTTCTCCCATGTTTTAACCACATCTTGGTAGAGACTTTTCTATAAACATGGTTTCAGGCTTGTATGAGTTGTAACTCATTGAACACAGACTATGGGAAAGAAGTGGTACTGGGGTACGCCTTTTTTATTTGATGCATTGCACTGCAAAACTACAAATTCAACCTGATCTTTACATGTTTCTGGAGTTAAACCCTGAACCATAGTGTCTGCATAGTAATTATATTGCATGCAGTTTTTTGCATAGTTTGTTTGAGACATAAATATACAGACATATATATAGTGTCATTTTATCACTTATTTATCTATTTATCCTATGCTGATGATGAATTATATGATGGCTGAATGCCTTTATTCCAGCTGGGGAAAGATGTAGCATATGGTCAGCTCACAAGGCTCTGGAAATTACTCTTTGGCACCTGTCACAAAGTGATCTCAGATCTGTGTAAATGGTTCCTTCTACTCTGGAGATTAAGTACCAGATGCTGTCCTTTGCAAATAAAAAACAAATAACAAGTTAGCTGAACACACTGGCCGATCTGCTGTGAGTGCAAGAGAACTTGAACTCTACCGTGCCTCTTTGACAAGCGGAAATCTCATTGTGTGGACTATACCGAGAGGAGGAAAAGGCCTGAGAAAATCTTTTCTGGACTGATTTTCCAAAGTGCAGTTTTGTCTATATTCAAACAACATCTGAGACTGTACTTAAAGGATTCTTTGCAAAAGTGGGTATCACTCTTGGTTCAAAACAGTGGAATTTCTCCCTTGTATTTTCCTGTCTGAAATTATACTAAGGAAAGCAGGTGATTTCAATTTATGGAAATTTTTAACATCTTAATCTATATGTACTCTAAGCCCTGCAGAGCGTATGTCCTGATTCTTTTATTTTTTCCAGTATAAGAAAATGAAGGCTGAAATTCTGAGAGCTTTCACAATGTCTGGTAATAAGCCCAATTATTTGGCTGCCTACAGTAATATTCAGACTTCAGGTACCCAAGTTGATGCATGTTTGGACTGTTGTTCTAGTGGGACCTGTACTAAGATGTTCTTATGCTTTGGCTCGTGGACTATAGTCTTAGAAGGACTATTGTACAGGTGGACTTGGGTCATATGCTATGGGAATGTGTCCCCTGCTGACCTGTGTTAGGGGGGAAACAAATGCTTTCCTGGCTGCCCTGCGAACTTGCACCTTGGGCCTTCTGTCATGCTGTCGTTCTACCAAACAGAAATATTCCTCAGATGCAGGACTGCAAGATTTCCCTGGTAGGTCTATCAGGTAAGTGAGACCGTTTGGGGCAGTGCCAATGATTCCTAATTTTCCTCTTTTTTTGCTGCTCCCCATACTTACGTGTTCTGTCTGTGCTTTTAGAGCAGCTCAAAGTGAGGGAAGTCCTGCCAGGTGGGAAGAGACATCCAGCCCCTGCTGCCTTGTGTCAGTCATTTGTTTCTCTGTCTTGAGCATCATCAAGAGAGTACCCCAACCCTGTGGAGAAAACGTAATGGAGGGTTGATGTGTTTACTCCGTCAGAGAAACAGGACTGCTGAAAGCAATACTCTCTGGAAGATACTATCTGAGAACTGTGTGGTTGAGGAAGAAAACATTAGAGAAATTAATAACAATTAATAACAATGTAAATGTGGGAAAATTTTACTGGGAAAACAAGAGAAGAGAGGTGGTTGTGAGGAGGACTGTGAATGCAAGGTGGGATGGGAGAAGCAAAGAGTTAATGCTCAGGACTGGCTGTGGGTCCTGTTGCCTGGCATACTCATGAGCTATGCTCTGTCACCACAGTCGGCCCATCTTTCCTTACATTGCCTTACTTTCCCCCTTAATAATGTAGGGACAGAGACTATTCCTTTTTTTTCCACAGGGTAGTGAAGCAGTTCAGATGGAGGATGTTATGTAAGTGTCATGTATAATCACTAATATATTATTACTAGACAAGGAGACAGGTCAAACCAAAAAAGCGCTTGTTCTGCTCATTCTCTAGCATCCTTGAAAAAYGTCGTTTGAGGTACACAGAACCTGGCAGCGGTGCCAGAGAATAACCCACGCGCTGGTTCCCACACGGATTGCCCTAGACAGTATGGCCAAACATGTCACACAGCAGGAAGGTGGGCCAAGTACTTATCTTGGGGCGCAATGTTCCCTGCCTCAGGCTATCCAAGAGTTGGAGAGGTCTATGGGCAGGAGCTTTCAGGGGCTGTAAGAGCCCCAGTACCAGTCACTGAAGACGTTGCCCTTGGCTGTTTTTGAGCTACTGCCCCATGCTGTCCCCTCAAGTTCTGGTTGTGGGGCAGGAGGTAGTGGGTCCAGATCAGTAATGCTGAGGGAGGTCATGCGATACAGCCTCCAGTGAGGCCATGCCTCCGCAGTCGCCCAACTGGCTTATACCAGCAGAAATGCGAGCTCCTGGGATCAGCGTTGTGAAAGGGGGATCGCTTGGCAGTTGTTCCTCTGTTCATTATTATTATCATCAATATTTTGACTAACTACTGCTTTGCCAAGGCGGTAAGCGTGATGCCCTGACTTCCCTGAGGCTCATAACAGACTCTCAGCTTCTGTCCACACAGCACTGTAATGCCCTGTTTTCTACCTCAAATCAGAGGAAGGCGGGGAGGTTTCAAAGGCTGGATGTAAATTGTACCAGCAGAGCAGTATACCTAACCTTTTGCACTGTGGTTTTGTACAATGCTAGGTAATGGTTACTGCTGCAAATGTCAGTGTGTCAATGAAGGGGAAGGAATGATCACAGACCAGCCTTTTAGCGTCAGTCAGTCAGTGATTGCTAGCTGGGCTACAGCACTGCAGGTGTAGTTGGGAAGTGCCTCGGTAGGAAACATGTGCCGTGCAGCATTGGATCCCTCTGTGCAAAAAGATGTGTAAATTGGTACCAATGCGTCTGTGCACCTTGTCAGTCAAGCAGAGCAAACTGGAGCATGAGGGCATAAAATCGGTGCATTTTATGTTCCAGCAAAACCCAATACAGACTATAATTTTCTCCTTGACACTGTGCCCTGCAGGCAGCAAACATACTTTGCTCAAGTATCTGGATTTATCTAGCTGTCACATTGCTTTCTTGTATACACAGTTCATGAAGGGCATTCTTTTCCATAGTCCCTAGCTACTGGTAGACCAAGGAGGCTGAATAAACTGGGATTTGATAATTAGCTGACTCGATGCTGCAGTGTCTAGCTATTTTCCTTCCCATCATCAAGAGATGGAACATCCTCATTTCCATCCTCAGAGCTATACTGTGCGCATTGCAATACATGGGGCTCAATACAGCATTATCTTGCTTGACCTACCCTCCCCGGCCCATTCCTGAGGCAGAACTGTGAATTGGCTACCCAGTAGCACTGCCAAGAGAAAAGGTGGGGTTAGAGCAGTACGCTCTAGATCAAACCTATCTTCTTGGTATCTATCTATACTGCATAGGACTAATTGCATTTTGTTTAGACTTACTTGAGTTTACCTTTGAACCCGTTTGTCTTGATACCAATAGTGGAGCTTGCAGGGCAGCAGAGAACTCGGGTTTGCTCACACCATGCAGCCAAACCAGCTGAATGGCTCAGCGCTGCCAAGGAGCTCCTTCTTCACCCCTTCCTGCTTTTCTTTCCTTTACTCCTGCCCCTGGGGTCCCATGCCCTCCCTGTGCTGGGTCTTCTCCTGCCTCAATTCCCTAGTAAGCACAGTTGAAAACTATTCCTCCCTCTTCCTCTTCCTTCCCTACACCTTTTTTTTTTTTTTTTTTTTTTTNTTTTTTTTTTTTTTTTTTTTTGCCTGGGTTAGTTTAGCATGCTGTCTCAGCACCGGGAGCAGTGAGAAGGATTGTGCTGAATCAGCTGGGAGCGGAGGGTGAGGAGGGAGCCTGAATCTCCCCAGCTGTTAGATCAGCACAGGGACTGTGGCTGCAGTCCCCAAGCAGGCTGGACATGTGCCCCAGGGAGGTGCCCAGGCAAGCAACTCACAGTGAAACCTCTGCTGCAGTGGCTCCAACTCCTCATGGTACCCTTGCTCAGGTCAGTTCCCAGCTCAGGCTTTCATAAAAAAACAACCTTGCAGTCGACTTTAGCTGCAGTGCAGACAGCCTGMAGCATGGGGTTAGGTTTGCTAACTTCCGTTGTCTGAAAATTAGATGTCTAATCTAAGCATTCCATTTAGGCATGCTCTGCAAGTCAGTGGAGTGTGTCAGACAGCCCATGAGTAGACAAGTATTGATGTCCAAAGCAGATAGGAAGAATGCCCCACTGGAGTTACTTACCTGTCTCTGTTGGCTATAGAGGGATCCTAGGTTAGTTTTCTGAACAGCCAAAGTTAGATGGGATTAATCCCACCCTTAGAGATGTGCAACTTCATCAGTACCAGAGCATTCTATGTCTCACATTTCGTTGTAAAACTTGTCCTTAATACATGCATTATAACTGCCTCTATGAGCTGGAAATGCATGGGCGTATTTACAACCACTTCCATGCAGAATCGTGCCCCCAGAATCTGATTAAAGTAGCAAACAGAAGGCAACAAAAAACCCCTCCTCCTATTTACTTCATGGAGCTATAAATTATGTTAGAATGCTATGGGATTTTTTGTTGTACTTGATACAAATTGACTAGCTTGTAAATGATACAGTTCTAGACTGAAAAATGCAAGTTGTTTAATTCATCCTAGGCTCCTAAATGTATTATTTGCTACTGGGACATAAAATTATTATTTTTTAAATGTTGTTAGTCCCAAAAGCCACATATTATTATTTTTTCTAACTTTCTTTTTTTTTTTGTAAAAACCAAAACGAAAACAACTATGGTTCCCTCACTCACAGAAGCTTACATTAAACTTCAGAACTGAGAGGCTATTATAGATCTTGATTGCTTTTCAGAACTAAAGGAGTGTATAAAATGTTGGTTATTTTTTCCCTGAGGACTCTAATTAATTATACAAATGTTAATGAAAACAGAAGAATGAGGAAAGTATGTGTAAGTACTGAGTCTTCCTATGCTTTTTCTTTCTGAGTTTGAAACAGCCTTCAATTAGTGAATAAATATTCCTTATCACTCCTGCATCTTTTTTTTTCTAGTGCCTTTAAGATGAACATTTTTCTGTATTGTAGTGACATATTAATGTGAGACTTTCTAATGTATACCTCTATGTGGCTGGACTGTAAAATTGGCATGGGGATGAGGAGARATGAAGAAAAGGGGAGAGTGGTGACATTTTAGCTTGTTTGAAGAACCTGAGCCAGTTTCTACGTTTAGTGTTGGGTTCTGGGGTGGGGATGTAGAGCGTTTAAGAAGGTGCTGATCCTTTGTTATAGTTCAGATTAGAAAAAAAAGGATTGTACAAAAGATTTTTAAGCACAGTGACTGSAAGGCTCCGTTTTAATATTACCCTATAAGTGGAAGGTCTCTTACAGGCAAACAGTGAAGTTTTAAGGTTAAAATCAACTACTTCTTAAGGACGTTAGTGGAATTTAATTAATAGCCAGTTGAAGGTACGCTGCTTTGTGATGATAAAAGTTTCATCGAGAAGCGAGTATAGACCTMGCTGCCTTTAATCCATATAACTTCTCTTAATGCTAACTCTAATGATCTTCAAAGGAAGGGCAAAAGAAAATGATAGATGGTGTGTCTTCATGTTAACTCTCCCCACTGCAAATCTAGATGCATTTACAATGAGGCTGCTTCTTAAATGTAGTGCTATTCCCTTGTTCCCCCAAAACATATTACTCTTTTTGCATCTCTGGGGGTGAAGAGATTTGCCTTGGGGCCATGTGCCTTTGTTTGCATAACACATTCCCTGTGTGTTTATTAACATACTGTTAAACTATGTTCTCAGCATGAGCAGGCATCTCTCAGGCCATTGCTCGGGTCCAGGCATGCTCACGCCAGCAGAGATAATCACTGGAACTGAGCTGAATTCTCACTGGGAATGTGACTCCACTCATAGCAAGARAGCAAATAGGAAATGACTCGGGGCGAGTCTCACTAAGCCGGAAAAATTAATTAGACCCACTCCTTAACAGAATCTGAAAAGATTACATTCAGTGAAGAGAGAGAAAAGGTTAGAGCAAGAGGTTGCTTACCATTCCCACTTTGGAATTGAAATGTGTTTATGGGTACATTATACCACCTTATGATGTGAGGTTCTTTCAGTCATATTACCCAGAAAAGAACCCATTCATTGAGCAGTCCTTCCATTCTTTATATACAGTTCAAGTTTTGAGAGAAGTCGGTTGTGTCAGAGGTAAATCCCAACACTTCCCTGTGAAAAACTTAAAAAAAAATTTGGAAGTAAAATTGTGGAAATTGCTGTGACCTTTGAGACACTATCCTTTACAATATGCAGTAAAAAATTGGGCTGCTCAGGCTTACATCAAGTTTACAGGAACATAAATTGCCGCAATTGAGCTGCAAGCTTTATGTTCTTAAATCACATCATTATTTTTCGGGATATTGGGAGGGAAGGTAGAAAACTGCAGATTTCCATCCATCTCAAGAAATATTAACAGTCTTACTGATTGCCTTCAGTATTTTGCTGCAGTATATTAGGTCATTTTTAACCCGCTCATTTTAAAGAAAACTTCTTTTAGAAAACATCTGCTATTCAGGATAAATCATGACATTGACAATTTATTTGTCTGATAAGGTGAACCTAGTGCACTAGCTTATTTTAGTCTGGAGTGTAACACACAAAGGCACAGATAGTGGAGCTAAACCTAGAGAAGTTACGGAATTATGTCAATTTATACCAGTTGAGGATCTAATCAAAACACCTCAATGYCATAAAGTAAAAGCTAGCATTTGATTTAAAATAAAAGTGAGGAAAACGTTAATAAGGCAGAAAGAAAAACAGCTGTAGGAGTCAAACAAAAGGAAGAATAAAAATTATGTCAACATTAAAGAGCTCCTGTAAGAAGTACCTTGCCATCTTAACACAGTTACTGGTTTAAAAACAGACAGACCAACCCCAGGATCACATGAAGGAGCAGCCCTTTCCAATTAATCATTAATGCCATGATACTGCAGATGAAGGATAATGAGTATTTGTTATTTTTGGAGGGGGGGAAGAGTAACAACAAAAAGGGAACTTTGTACATTTTGTGTTAATAAAAACTTTATCCTTAGTCTATATCTGCCAGGTTACCATTGAACTGAATTAAAAGTACCAAAACCAAGTACTGCTAGAAATTCCCCCAATATGTATGAGGTCTCTGCACTGCTTGGGCATTGGATTTAAGTAGGGACTAAGTGGTAACAGCTGGCCTTCATGCCCAAGTGCTTGTGAGGATTCATTCCTTAATGAGCCAGAGAACACAAAGGGTYCTCCTGGTAAGTGTAGGCTTGGGTTTGTGCTCCTTGTGTGCTACTCACAGTGAGTAACTTGCTCTCCTCACCTTATTGTGTGAGATGCATTTGTTAATTTAATAAGAGAAAGGRAGAGCAAGATGCTAATAAATAATGTGGCATAGATAGCAAAAGATTATCCAAACAATAGAAACCGTAGAAGGAAAGCTTATGTTCCCTAGAGGAGAATTTATTGAAAGCTGAGGTGTAACAATAAGAAGCTACATTCACAAATCTCTAAAGACAGCTTTGCGCTGCTTCAGCAGTGCAGAGCAACTTAAATCCAGCTTAAGTTTCCAGTGGAGTATGCTTTTGTGTAACTGACTCCTCTGGCTTCATACRGCTATCGTAAGGTACGTGACAAGGGAAGAGCTGTAGCCCAGGTGACCTGTTCCCTCATGATTCATGCAGATAGTTTTGAAGCCTCCCCTCGAGTTACCGCAAGCACAGTTCAGGTGCGGCCCAGGAGTACAGGCCAAAGTTTGTTATTGTCGTTGTCTGTGTTTTCGTGATGAGAGAAAGGAGAGGAGRGAAACTCCAAACAATCTAGCCATACATAAAACCAGGTCATGCTACAAACCAAGTTGGTTTCTGGTACTGATTTTGTTTTGACTAAGTGTCTTTTCCTGAGTAAGTGTCTCTAAAGTGTTGCTCAAAGTACACGTGAGTCAGACTGTCTGCACAAATGAACTTTGTGCTAGATAAAATCTTGAAGGTGTAGAGTTTGCCGTGTTTTCCATTCTCACTCCTTATGACGAATTTGTGTGTGCCCTGCGTTACTACAGTGTCTAAATACCTTGTAGTCTTTAATATGTTTCTGTGCACGGTCTTAGTATGACACTAATACAGTAACACATAACAAGTTGGGACGCTGTCTATGGATGTAGGAGAAGGTCAGTAGAGATTAGAACTCTAATCAGAAGCATTAGAACCAGCAGGATATTTAGGTGCTTTGAAGTAAGATGATGCATTGCCTTGCTTTTAGATGTTGAGTGCCTACAAYGGGCACAATCTGTTAGGCGTATATAACCTGTACAAGGTACATGGTAAGTTAGGCCCTTCTAATGGGATAAAAACCCCCTARGTATATGCAGAAGTGAGCTGCTCACAGGTAGCAATAAGAAGCGCCTGGGCAAGTATTGTGTCTGAAATCTTTGACGGACTCTCAGAGTTGGGACACTTGCTGCCTGGAGCTTCTCCTCTTCTTTTGCTTGTCCTCTGTCCYTCCTCTGCTGAAGGAGTGTGGTTTCCACTTCTCACTTACATTGCTGCTGGAAGAGGACAAGAAAGAGAGAGGAAGCGGTGGCAGTGAAAGAATCCTCTTCCCCATTCTTACAGTTCAGTGYTTGTAGGTAGCAAGAGAGAGATTTGATTTCTTTGCTGGAGAGGATTCAAAACCTCATCTCCCAGGAGACTGACTTAGCTACAAAAATCCAAATTGTTTGACTTTGGGGAACTATCCATTTCTCCTATTGAAAATGTTTCATTGTTGGGGAGAGGGGAGAAAAAGGAGTACGACACTAGCTGATTGATTACGTGTGGGTTGCAATTTCTCTCTGTTACGGTTAATACAGCATACAGAAACATTTTTATGAGTAAGAACTGGGTTCCACATCTCCCTGCTCCTGGCTGAGCATTCTTAGCCACTGGATTATGTGGCTGTGGGAGGGGACCAGAGAAAGGGAGGAGAAGACTCTTCAGGATGCCAGCTGAAGGTTTCGAATGTTTCTTAGCCTTACGAAAGAAAGACTTAAGCGAAGTGATTTGCCTACCATACAGAAGCTTGAGGTGAGGTAGAGGCTTGAATCTAGTTCTCCAAGGTCTAGGCTGACAGTTTAACTGCTTCTTCTGGGCTCCCTATTTGAATGTACCCTCTCTTCCTTTTGTCAGTTGTTGGCCTAATTTACAAAGATAGGGTTTCTCTAAACAGTAGATGGACTGCATGTGTGTTACAGCTTTGTACCGCAGTATGTTTCTTTACAGCAATAAAATCTTCTCAGACAAAGGATCACCAATTTCTTTTTTTGCAACTAAATCATGAYAATAAACTGATAATACCAAAATGAGAACCTATCAAACTTGTGGTATGACTGAACTAAATGTGATCAGCTTTGGATATCTTTACAATCAGATGTCTTTGCTAAAGACAAATCAGAGCAAGAGGAGAGTATGTAGGGTATGTACTTCAACAYCAGTTTCCACATAGATTTCTCTTACAAGAGGGCAAGTTGCCTTGCAGAGCTTCAGTAAGGGGTAGCATCTWTTTGTATGTATCATTAACAATAATCATCCTTTCTCAGAAGTTACAGAGTATGAAACACAAGAGTCATGTTTCTATAGAAAGAATAACTGTAGATAATCTGAGGTGGGAAAAAAAAAAGTGAAGTAACATTTTTATGACACACATTTACTTCTGCAATCTGCATGCTGGCAGAAACCCAGAAACTATTATAAAGGAAAAAATCCCTTTCATTTCTGTTCATTTCTATTTACAAGGGCCAGTGAGATGTTCTGTATTTTGAATGAAGCTGAAATGAACAATGTTCATTATTTGTTTAACAATAGCTGTATATGCAGTGTGCCTTGCCTTTTTCTCTGCGTATTGGTGCTACTTACCTCAATTTGCAGACCTGGCAAAAACTGTTATATTTTGAGAACTGTAGCTAAAGAGCAAGGAAGAGGTAGGGGGAGGAAAAGAGGGAAAGAGTTGTTTTGTTTATTTTCTGTTTAAACTTCTGGTGATACACTGAAGGATTTTAAAACACAGTTTCAGTATGAGAAGTAGCTGCAAAAAGCCACATTTTGAGGGTTTGTGCATTATCACAATAATTTCTATATTGACTCTATGTACTACTCAAGGAAAATCGACATGTACATACAATTTAAAATATTGATTAACCTTGTAACTATATCCTGGCATCTGAGGTTCAGACTGGTGGATTGTTTTTTCTCTATTACCACCAGCAGCAGTAATGGTTCTGTAGATTAGTAGTTGATTCAAATATACCAAATCCAGAACTATCTACAGCTGTAAGTGACTAACTGAAATTGAAGTCTGTAATATGTGTGACTATTTACACTGTCTTAGCTTGATCGTCTCTGCAGCACTAATGGATACTTAAAAAAAAAATTAAATAGTAGAGCATCACAACACACAAATCAGAAGATAGAAATGCCCTCACTGAAAGGCAGTTAGCAGCTAAATGCTTGAATAATTTTGGAAAAGAAGTTGTAGGGTGTTACGAGTCACTTCATTTTTTTTCTTTTGAAGCCATTTGCTATTAGACTATTTTCAGATTAATTTGCATATGAAGTTCAGGCACCTGAAGGCCAGCTGCCAATATGTCCCTTCCAATTCAGGAATTCAGAATATTTTCTCCATCCAATTCCTGTGTTTCTGAAGGAAACTGCATCTTGTCTACAGCAGCATCTCTTCAAAACTGTCAGGAATTATTTCTAAATACTTAGCGTGTTTCTAGTTTGAGGTATGGTGATCTCTAAAACTTTATTCGTCATCATTTAATTCCAAAGAACACTTGATAGAGCATTGTGGTACTACATTAACTCTTGCTTTAACGGATTACGCTTGCCTGACAATAAAATTGTCTATGGGGAGACAAGCCCTCTGTCCTGGCACGTGGAGGAACACAGGAGAATGTGCTCACTTTTTTTTTTCTTCTGTTAATCATACTTTGGTTCAAAAAAACCAGCCTCGCCTAACCAGGGGAGAACCACAAATGGTATTTTTAGTTAACAGGCTACATATAGAAATAGGAAAACAAAAAAATGAGGAAAAACACCCCATTGTGTGAGTAGTGTGATAAATGGTTAACAAATTAACACTGTGTATGTAGGAATATAAAACATTAATATTAAATGATACCTGATTTGAACTTCACTATCTAATTGGACAAAGTAATTTTCTTGGGTTTTCAGGCTTGCCCTTAAACTGGGAGCTTCAGTATTAAACACAGAACTCAGCCTGGCGGTTATGTGCTGCTGATGTTGACCATACTGGGAGAGTCTGAATTCTCAAGTCCCAATTCATCTAACATTCATATTGATCATGTGCAAGTGTTTGCTCAGCATAGGGTTTTCTGAAGTGTTCTTGAGGAGGAGACTTCAAGTGTGCTTACCTCAAGGTCTCCTCTAGGTAAACTGGGAAGGTCTGTCACAGATGAGGCTGAGAGCAAAACAGCCCTGTCCTGAGCAGCAACTGTCCCTGGGCTGGCTCTTCTAATGCCTCAGTTGCTCTTAGTAGTTCAGTGTAGATATAGCCCCTGACTCCCAAAAGACTCCAGTCCTCAGTGCATTCCTGCATGAAGCTGAGGTGTGATTTTTCTTCTTTTTTCTTTCTGTTTGAGGGGAACAGTTCAGGCAGTCTCTGTAAGCAGTGTTTTTCTAACTCCCTGCTTCCATACTGCAAAATTATTGATGCTCCTTGTTATGCTTTCTCTAGACAACTGGCATGTGACTAGCAATGTCTTGTAGACTAGCTATTCTTTAACCTAAACACTTGTTCACGTCCCTCCTCAAAACAACATCATCTTTGTGGACTGCTTTGTCTTTTATTTTTCAAATAGTGGAAATGTCATCTTCATTTCTAGCAGCGTGGTCTACCTGCTCATGATTTTGACATTCTTCATTGGCATGGCTCTTGGGCATGTGAGAATGTCCATGATGTACCTTTACAATAAGGTCCTCTACCTTGGCAGCAATGTCGTGCCACAGTGCAGCAACCCAGATGGGTTTACCTTTACGCTGCCTGTTGATCTGTTTCTATTGCTGTAGCCACCCCCACAACCATTTGGCACCATCCAAGAGTCAGTATAGAGATAGAGTACTGGCCACTTTTCTCATTCAGCAATATCTGGAGCCAACTGGATGGCTTTCACTTCTGCAAACTGACTTGATCTGCCTTTTCCTTCAACAGTTTTTGAGACATGTCATGTGGGACTCTATAGAGCAGTTTTCCACTTCTGATGGTTTTCCAAAATATGATGGGATACATCAGTAAACAGAGCACATTGATCCCCATTTTCTGGCCATTTATTATACAGCGGGGCCTTTCTGGCATGAGTCACCTCCTCGGGTGGTGCTCCGAAATCTCTGCCTTCTGATCAGTCCATGATCTCTTCCAGGATTTCTGGGTGGTTGGGGTTCCCCAGTCAAACCCATTACATGATCGGTGCTACCCACTTACTCCACGTAGCATCGGTCACACTGCAAAAGCCAAAAGCAGGCATTAACGAGTACTGAAATTCGGTGTACAGCAAGAAAGGGAGCAGGTAAGGGAACAAACAAACCAGTGTCAAGAGCAAGAATGTCAACATCGTGACCAACAACAGCAAGCAGCAACTTGCCAGGCAACAGCTAAACAGGTATAACAACTGTAAATTCAGTCTAGCACATTCTGATCAAATCTATAGTTATCTCGAGCCCCATGTTGGGTGCCAAAAAGGACTGCTGTGGGTTGACACCAGCTGACAGGTGAAGTCCCCAACTAGTGTCTTGCCCCCCAGCTCCCCTGTAGCGGGATGGGGGAGAGAATTGGAAAGGCAAAAGTGAGGGGGGAAAAAAMCCCTCGTGGGTCAAGATAAAAACAGTTTAATAAGTGAGKGGGGGCGGGGGGGGAAGTAAAAATAAACAAGTGATGCAAAAGCAGTCACTCGCCACCAGCAGACCAATACCTAGCTGGTCTCAGAGCAATGGCAACTTGAGAACACAGCTGAGCATGACGTTGTATGGTATGGAATATCCCATTGGACAATCTGGGTCAGCTGTCCTGGCTGTATCACCTCCAAATCTTTTGCCCACCCCTAACCTACTTGCTGGCGAGGGCAGAGTGGGAAACAGAGAAGGTCTTGATGCTGTGCAAGCACTTTTGAGAAATAGCTAAAGCACTAGTGTATTATCAACAGTGGTTTGGCCACAAATCGAAAACACAGCACCACACAGGCTGCTATAAGGAAGGCTAAGTCCATCCCAGCCAGACCTGGTGCAGACTAGTAATGTTTTGTAGAATAACTGCTCTTTATCCTAAACACTTGTTCACATTCCTTCTCAAAATACCACCACCTTTTCTGACCACCTGTCTTTTATTTTTCAGACTGTGGAAATGTCTATGGTAAAACTAAACTCCTGTAGAGATGAACTTTTTCCTGTTTTGCAAGAAACCGACAGCAGATCTGTGTGATACATGTGGAAGAAATTTAGATCAAACCTATGCATTTATTGTACGACATGTGGTTAGAGGCCCTAGCTGCAGACCATGACTGTTGTGTGAGGTGCTGTACAAACATGGGATCAAAACATGGTTTCTGCCATGAGAGGAGTCACCATTTCCATACCAGAGTTGATGACAAAGCTATCTGTCTGAATCCAAGCAAACAGTAAGATATCATCAGTGTGATAGGAAGCAATTTCCTCATCTCAGGAGCTGAACTGCTGTTAATAGGCATCTCTCCAAAAATAGGGCAGATTTAACTATGGAAAGCAGGATTTTGTTCTCTGGATGTGTGCTGGAGCAGGGATGGAGAACTCAGCTTCACTCAGTGGTCAAGAGATGACTTGACCCTGAATATGCTTGTGGAGAGGGGAGAAACTGGTCCTTTCACAGACCTGAGGATGTGATTCACTTCTAGTGTGGTACTGAGTGCACGTCAGCTTCCAAGCATTTCTCCATGCAAGTGAGAACATGGGCATTTGGCACCTTTCAGAAAGTCCTTAGATATGGCAGAATCGGGATCCTTCCAAAAAGTTAAGAGTCTGTGATTGGTGTGGTAAAAGTCTGAATTTCCCCTGTAGTCAAATTCTATTTCTAGTTTAGCAAAACAAAAATCCTTCTTTACTGAGGATATGCAAATTACGTATATGGTCTACTTTATCTTTAGACACAATTTGCAAACTGATATATGGGGTTTTAAGTCCCTAATGATCACTTTGGAGGCAAGTCTCCTAATACAACACTGGTATGGAAATCACAACCTTGTGGGGAGGGGCTTGTCTTGCACTGGTAAGTGCCTATTTGTTTTTCTGTAGAAGTATCTTTTGCCTTTAAATGGAAACATTTGAAATCCAAGAATGACTTTCAGAATCAAAAGACTAAAGTGTTGGGAAATGCCATGTCAGCACATCTAATGTCTCCAAACCAAATAATTGCAAGGTGTTTCTCTGCCTTGAATTCCTCTGATATTTTGGCTGGGTTTTAATATATTTTTAAACTGAGATATAAATATAATCTCTCTGAACTTGACTGCAAAGACTTATTGTCAGCTAAAAAAGAAAGAGATCAGACAAACAAGTGGGTTTGGGGCATTAAAAGCCTGGTCGTTCTTTCTCTTCTGAAATATTATGACAGTCTCATAAAACCCCTTTTCCCTTTAATGCCAAAGCAATGCTCCCGTTAATAATGTAACACTGGTGGCACCAGCCACCTCTAATAATGAGAGAAATGAGCTGGCCCAAGCAATATTCTACTTGAGGGATTTGTTCAAGCAAATGTGCCCCTCACCGCTCCACGCTAGAAGTTGCTGAAGATAAGAAACGTGATGATACCTTAACATGATGCACAGCTGCCGTATGTTTTTTTTCTTCTGTGGGCGAAACAAAGGAATTTGATTTGTAAATTAGGATAGCACACCTTGAATAGTGCTATGTAGATGTAGGAAAGGCTACTTTGACAGAAGTGAGCTATTTATTAGAAGGGTTTTTGACACTACTACCTCTTAAAAAAGGTTAGAAGTATGTGCAGCAATAAATATGTGATAGACTCCTCTTCACTGGAAATTTTGATAGATTAAAGAAATACTGTCTTGATCTGATCCTTGTGTGTGGGTCTGGATGGATGGATATTCTGATATGCCTTTCCGCCCTTTGTTTCTGTCCCCTTGTGTTGTTATGAGTGTTCCAGGCCACATTTCACCATGTCAAAATTAGCTGTTCCTCTTTTATGCTTCACATTGAAAATGTGTAACTTGCTTTTAAGTGGTACCTTAACCCCACAGTGAACTACAGAGATGAGGCAGCCATACTGAATTGGAAAGGATGGGGACTGCAAACAATCAGTTACTTCTCTTAGACAGTCTACTTTTAACCTTACAGCTGAGGTCGGGAATGAGGGTGCTGCTTAGCATTTGCACTTCACAAAATGCTAATAGAGGGTGAATAGATGGAAGAGCCCTTCTGTGGCTGCACATAATTGCTGGGCCAAATTTCTGCTCMACTAGCTGACCTCAGCACCCAGTGCTGCCTTGTGGCCTACTAGGTGTGTGGGAACAGGGTCCCTGTGCAACAAGAGTGGAGGCCAGTTCTGTAGGAGATCCAAAACCAGTTACATAGGCTCTTGCTCTGGGAACTGAGGAGAGGTGGATAGGGGGTGGACACCACAGRCACACAGGGAATTTTACTCGGTCCTTTTAAAGCAAAGGCCTCACTTAAACATAATGATCCTTAGGACACTGGCTATCTAACCCCATTTCTGAAGCTTGAAACTGGCTATTTTTGCTGTCATCTGCATACATGAGTTTCCTGTCTGTTATGGAATAACTTTCGCAAGCGAATGCTGAACTAGCCTGTCGGTGCTCCATCAACTGGACGCTTCACCCCCTGGCAGAACTAGTAATGAATGACCCAACAGGTTCATTACATGAGGCTGYATATTTTTTTTCCAGGTACTTCTAAATAACACTGCTTGTCAGTGCAACAGCTGCATAGTGCTCTGCTTTTGGAGGCTGAAGAGGAAAGAGAAGTCTTATGTGGGGTAGCTGAATAAGGCTTATGCCTTATTCGCATGGCTGCAGTGTGAGCTGGAAGCTGAGTAGGTGTGGTGAGAAAGGAAGATCAGCCGAGAGTTTCATTTGTGGGACAAGTTCAGGCTCAAGTGAGAAGTGCCTGAGCTGCTGTCTGAGCTGAGAGGTGGAAGAGTGCCAGAAGAGCTGGTACGAGTCGCGGACAGGAGATACACATGCCAGTGGGAAACTTTCATAAGGGGGAGAAGATCTGCTGCATGACCTTGTTCTTGAATACAAGGAGAGGAAACAGAAAGCAGAGAAAGGTGCAGATTAATGAGTGAAGGACCTGTGCGGAGTGTGCTGTGTGGGAAACACGATGTTCTGTGTGTTGGTCTGCTTGTGTAGTGCTCAGCACGGGGGTCTTACAGCTACGTGTTGGTGGGGGAAAGACTTCTCAACTGTGCCATTTCAGAAGGAACCATTAACATCCAGTGGTGTGAAAGATGCAATGGTCTGATCACAAATTTATGATAATTGTGCTTCGTTAGTTCTTCAGGGAAACGGATATAAGCCCTGTGGTGATTTCATATTTCTTAATGCAGACTTAGCTAACATACAAATAGCGCTGCAAATTGTTGGCCTATTGAATTCAGTGACAGAAATCCTTATGCAGCTCCATGTCAGCACCTAATTCTCTGAGGGACCTTTGAAAAATCTCAACAGCGGATACTCCTGCTGCTAGCTTTTCCCCTGTAGTGTGCAGGGGTGCATTGAAGCATCTTCACAGGAAAATCTGATTAAGAATGTGGTCACTTAATTAAGGAGTGAATGATCAATTCTTTTTGTTGCTGACGGTTTTGTTTGTTTGTTTGTTTKTTTTAAAAGAGGTATGACACTGCCTTCAGGCCCAGTCTTCAGATAGTGTGAATTGGTCCACAACAGTCCATACAGCTGTGCTGGTTAATTTTCACCAGCTGAGACTCTAACCTCCCAAGTGCCAGAGCACTGCGGGGGAAGGGGGGAAATACTGCCTGGTGTTCTGGGAGAATGGTTAAGACTCGGTCCTGGATCACTGAATTCAGAGAGAGTTTTGCCATTTGACTTCAATCAGATCATGATCAGAAGCCCTTTCTCAGAACGTGAGGCTCTGAACAAGGGCATCCTGAAAATGTAACTTTTGCTCTGGGACTGAGGCTGTTGGCATGACAGTTGGGAGAAGTAGGAAGAATTCTTCTGCAGCATTACATATTGATATCAATAATTTAATGAAAAAAAGATCAGAGATATTTGAAAGGAAGTTTAGACCCTTTGCTTAGAAAATGACAAAAAGGGAAATAAACATTTTTGTTTGCTGGTATTGAATGGGATCCGTTGCTGGTAGTTTTGATAAATTCAGAAACAGAAACCTGGAATAATGGTTTGCTTATTAATATTCTATTTCTTCAGCACCTGGAGAAACTCATTGCACAGGGCACTGTACAAACACATAGCATGGAATATTCCTTTGCCCTGTATAGTTCTCAACTGAAAAAAAAACCCAGCCAGATTAGGAAAATAGAAACTAAAATATACTCAGAGGCTTTCTGCTTTTACAATTGCTGTAACAGGATAAAGTGAATTTGTGACACTTATGACAGCACTTGGTTCAAATGCTTGGATTATTAAAGAGCTGCAGTCCTTTTAAGAGCTGTGTGGTGTGGTGAGGACTGCCCAGTACATCTGACCTCATCCTACTCTCTCTAGGGAGGAAGGACTGGAGGAATAGGGGAGAGAAGGGACAAAGTCCCTGTTAGCTTCAAAGGACAGAAATGTTTATTCATTTAAATAAAGGCAAAACACACGTGTTCTGTCTATGAGCACTGCTTGTCCTGTTTGGGCTGCCCATGTTCTCCAGCTGGAAAGCTTGAAGTAATTTCGTATGTGGTCTTCCACCTCATTTTTTAGAGACATTACATAGTTCCTGATGATTAGATGCAGAGACTTTGGTGGAATTAAAATAATATATGAATGGCTCTGTATTCATCTGTGTGGTTGTGGCACTATATCAAGATGTGAATACGTCCTCAAGAGTAAGCACTATTCACCTATCTTGCGTTCTTAAAATGGGTGTTGCATCGTAGATTTCAGGGGAAGTAGGGCTTGAGCTCAAGATTATTGGCTGTAGGTAGAATTATTTCAGAGATAATGGTTGTATTATTACTGGAATAACAGAGGCAAAACAGCAAAGAAAATGAGTGGGRACTTAATACTGTATTTAGTGAAAAGTAAGCAGAATCAAGCAGGGACTTGACAATATTGGTGGATAATATTAAACTTGTAACAAGGAGTCTTAGAAAATATATTAGCTGACATGGCCAAGGACAGTCTCTGTAGAACTTGAAAGCAGAGGAGGGAGCTTGGTGATTCTTGGAACAGCCAACATCAATGTAGAGTTAGAGGACTGGGAAATGTTTTTTTTAAATTAGAGAGGCCTGTAGGAAGGCCAGAAAATTGATCATGCAGGATTTTAATTACTGAGATATCGATTAAGATAATAACTATGCACAAATTAAGAAAGGGTACACAGTGTAGGACTGCTTCCTTAAGCTGTTTGTGAGCTTGCACAGTCACACACTCTCTTGGATCCAGCCCTGGGGAACTGAGCCAACTGTGACAAATGAGGTGGAGAGGATCTGTGGAGCACCCTGGTGTCAGGCTGGGAAGAATGAGGAATGCTTAAGGAAGAAGCACAGAGGGTTGGTGCTTTGGTTTTTTTGAGGTTAGTAAAAGCTAATGTTGAGGAAATGTGCCTGAGGAATTTCTTCTGATTATGGAAATCTCCATCTGTACAACGGAAAAATAACTGATTTCCTCAGAGAGACTGTAATTAAAATGTGTCCTGGTTAAGTCTACACAGGTTAGAGGCTGATGGGGGTAAAGTCAGTATGAAATTAGCATAAAGTATTAAGCAGGTACTTTCTTAAGCTACAGCATAATCTGTGCAGTAAGGAGCAGGATAGGGTGATACACAGAAATGAAAAAAGATTATAAAATTAAATTCCTTTTCAATGTATCCAAATAATTATTTTCACATGCTATTTCTCCTTTACTTGCTCCCCTTTCTAGATCATGCTTTTAGAGCTAGGAATGTTTTGTCTGCTTAACAGGATAGGTGAAGGTGGTTATAACCGGGTATGTTGAGGATATGTAACAGAATATTATAGGTTGTGCTGTGTAGTCTATGGATATCTTTTTTCATGAAAAACACTTTGTTCTCTCTTCTGTCTTTTGCAATGGTCCAGAGTAGAGGTGTTGGAGGAGCGAGGTGAATTATAGAGAAATAAGAAACAGTCTTGGTTTTACCACCCACTAGCAATAATAGCTAGCCAGGCTTGAAGTGAGGAAGCAAGCCATGTCCTTTTAGCAGATAAACTATTGTACTTCTTAAGGAGCATACGAAGAATTCCTACTCACAACAGCTCCTGAATGAAAGAAGTTGCATTCTCTCAGGCACAAGGGAACAGTCATCTTATTAGAGGCATTTATTCTGAGGGAGAGAAAAAAATTAAAACATCACCACTTATCCCGCTCCACCCAATATTCATAGTGCAGAAAGGGCCAGAGAAAGCAGTTCCAAGAAAAATGAAGTGGATTAGAAAAAGAGCTAGGACAGATCTGTTCAGTAATGGTTTTACTATATATTTTCCATAATGAAAGAATGGAAATAAGCTTTATTTAGAGAATCTTTTTCTTAAATTGCTGGAATGATCAGATAATTTGCAGTAAAGCATGAAATGGCCTGGCCTGCTTCAAATAAACAAACCACAGCTATTCAATATAACCAACATACAAGCCCATGTTTAGTAAGAAACAAAGTTTGAGTTATTGATGTCTTTGTTCTAGGGGGTTCTTTTTATAAATGCATTAGGTGGTCTGATCAGTGAAATGTGATGAATGGGAAGATGCAAGACAGGAGCCATGTATTATATTTTAAAAACACTGTTTAGCTTAAAGACGATTTTTGAGGAAAATAAAATGGGCTTTCTTATGTAGCACCCATATTTGTGGCAGAACCTTAATATAAATTTAATCTCTTTTTAAGGAATATACTTTTGTTGTATTTGCCAAATAACTTGGTCAATGTAAAAATAATCTCCCAAATGGTGGCTGTGGCATGAGGTGGGGATCAGGGAGGAAGGTTTCCCCCTCAAGTGCTGTGGAAGATGACATTTTCTGTCATCTGCTGAATGAATTTGAACTCAGATTTCTACATCTCCATAAAGTGCTCTCCTTACTATGTTCCCATATGGCTGCTCTTACTCTTTCCTATGAAAACCATTTCAATTTATATAACGTACTTCACTCATTGGATTGCTGCCTGAACCCTGAGAGTGTTACCTCCTGTGAGAGTACCCTGGCACTCTGGATACCCATATACTCAATCCCCTCRTGTTTTACTCTGTGCACAGACATGTGGACAAAACACCTCACCCTCCTACTCCATGACGCAGCTTTCTGCATTAAGCAGTCCCATGCACGCCCTGCACAGAAAAGGAGAGTAGTGAAGTGTGTTCCTGCAAATCCATCCAATCCTTCCTTCCAAGACTGAACACCTCAGGCTGGGTCACCACCAGCCTCCCAAAAGCAGAGGTTAAAGAAAGTTGCAGAGGAGCACGAGAGGGTACTATACCTTGATGCCTTTCTCTGCTTTCCTTGGTTGGCAGCAGTGATCTGCACCTTGTTGTCCGGAGTTCTTCGTTTGGCCATGGCACTTGCTCCTGCAGCAACCTGATAGCTCATGCTGTGGGTGAGGTTGCGCTGGCCAAACTGAGCACCCTTTCTTTTTGTTGCCCAGGTGGTACAAAACAAAACCTTAAAGGGGAGTTGTTATCATTTCTTAGTGATCCTTAATTGATCCTTCTTCCTCTGTATGCCTTCTGGTTTCATAACTGGCTGGAATTGCCCCTCTATCTTTCCTAGCCTCCTTTCCCCACATTTGCCAGTCTGTTATGTGCTTCCCTGCCTTCCACCTCCTGGTGAAGAGCTATACTATGTAAGAGATACACTGGGACTGCCCATCTGGGACTGGGACTGTCCCTTCAAGGGATGTCAAGGGCAACAAGAAAAGCTTCTACAGGTACATCGGGGGTAAAGGAAGATGAGGGAAAATGTGGGCCCTCTCTGGAATGAAACGGGAGAGCTGGTTACCTGGGATATGGAGAAGGCTGAGGTACTCAATGACTTTTTTGCCTCGGTCTTCACCAGCAAGTACTTGAGCCTCACCGCCCAAGCCACTGAAGGCAAAGGCGGGGACTGGGAGAATGAAGAGCTGCCCACTGCAGGAGAAGATCAGGTTYGAGACCATCTAAGGTACCTGAAGGTGCACAAGTCCATGGGACCCGATGAGATCCATCTGTGGCTCCTGAAGGAACTGGCGGATGAAGTTGCTAAGCCACTATCCATCATATTTGAGAAATCGTGGCAGTCTGGCGAAGTTCCGACTGACTGGAAAAGGGGAAACATAACCCCCATTTTTAAAAAGGGAAAAAAGGAAGGTCCGGGGAACTACAGGCCAGTCAGTCTCCCCTCTGTGCCTGGGAAGATCATGGAGCAGATCCTCCTGGAAGCTATGCTAAGGCACATGGAGGACAGGGAGGTGATTCGAGACAGCCAGCATGGCTTCAKCAAGGGCAAGTCCTGCCTGACCAACCTMGTGGCCTTCTATGATGGAGTGACTACACCAGTGGACATGGGATGGGCTAGAGGTGTCGTCTATCTGGACTTCTGTAGGGCCTTTGACATGGTCCCCCACAACATCCTTCTCTCTAAACTGGAGAGGTATGGATTTGATGGGTGGACTGTCTGGTGGGTGAGGAACTGGTTGGATGGTCGCATCCAGAGGGTAGTGGTTAACGGCTCAAGGTCCCGATGGAGATCGGTGGTGAGTGGCGTCCCGCAGGGGTCTGTATGGGGACCGGTACTGTTTAATACCTTCATCAATGACATAGACGGTGGGGTCGAGTGCACCCTCAGCAAGTTTGCAGACAACACCAAGCTGAGTGGTGCGGTCGACACACCTGAGGGACGGGATGCCATCCAGAGGGACCTGGACAAGCTCGAGAAGTGGGCCCGTGTGAACCTCATGAGGTTCAACAAGAGCAAGTGCAGGGTCCTGCACCTGGGTCAGGGCAACCCCCGGTATCCATACAGGCTGGGGGATGAAGGGATTGAGAGCAGCCCTGCCGAGAAGGACTTGGGGGTACTGGTGGATGAAAAGCTGGACATGAGCCAACAATGTGCGCTCGCAGCCCACAAGGCCAACCGTATCCTGGGCTGCATCAAAAGAAGTGTGGCCAGCAGGTTGAGGGAGGTGATTCTSYCCCTCTACTCTGCTCTGGTGAGACCCCGCCTGGACTACTGCATCCAGCTCTGGAGCCCTCAGCACAAGAAAGACATGGACCTGTTGGAGTGGGTCCAGAGGAGGGCCATGGAAATGATCAGGGGGATGGAACGCCTCTCCTATGAAGAAAGGCTGAGAGAGTTGGGGTTGTTCAGCCRGGAGAAGAGAAGGCTTTGGGAAGACCCTATTGCAGCCTTTCAGTACTTAAAGGGGGCTTATAAGAAAGATGGGGACAAACTTTTTAGCAGGGCCTGTTTTGACAGGACAA
The DNA here is from genome assembly GCA_035582835.1 of Phoebastria nigripes. Lineage (NCBI taxonomy): Eukaryota > Metazoa > Chordata > Aves > Procellariiformes > Diomedeidae > Phoebastria > Phoebastria nigripes. The sequence continues at coordinate 466,143 of JAYKAV010003045.1, forward strand.
GGGGGAATGGTTTTAAACTMAAAGAGGGTAGRTTTAGACTAGATATAAGGAAGAMATTTTTTMYRMTGAGGGTGGTGAAACACTGGMACAKRTTGCCSASAGAGGTGGTAGATGCCCCATCCCTGGCAACATTCAAGGTCAGGTTGGACGGGGCCCTGAGCAACCTGATCTAGTTGAAGATGTCCCTGCTTCTTGCAGGGGGGTTGGACTAGAAGACCTTTAAAGGTCCCTTCCAACCCAAACTGTTCTATGATCTGTAATGTGGGGCCACCTTCACTTACAGCTCTTGTACTAGCTCTTCATTTCCTAAATCTGGGCTGCTGCTGCTGAGGACTGTATTTCACCTCTCAGCCCCACTATGGCAGGTGAAGGTTTTTCAATCTCTCACTCCAGAAAATTGTGAAGGAAAAGGGGAATTTGCTTTAAGAGAGTGGATATATGTTCAGGGCAGGAATACTAAAATAAAGTCGAGAAAAATATTTAGTGGATATGGATCACCTTTTTGCTATATGAGCCTATTCCTGCCCATCAGTTATTTCTGTTGCACAGTGAATATAAACCAGAATTAGTATTTTGAAGTTAGGGTAGGGCTGGCAATTTAAACCAGTTGAGGATCTACTCTCTGTTTTATAACCAACAAAATGTTAACTTGGTGCAGACACACTGGCTAAGCCCCTCAGCTTTCAATGTGAAGTTCTTGCTGTGGCAGATAATGGCTGGAAGTTTTTGCTGGCTGCCGTAAGTGAAAGGGAGTTCTTCTCCTGATCTTTTAAACTTAGCAGAGATTCACAGAAGCAGCAGGGTTCAAAGTTATGAAACCCTTCTAATATCCAGCAGCCATGTAATTTTTTCCTTATTAAAGACATTTGCCTAATTTTTATGTAAATAGCCACAGCCTGGTGGCCACTCTAATCCAACAGCATTACTGCTGGCAAACAAGGGATTAAGAAAATGCTGTATTGAAATTAAAGCTGTAGGGCCTGATAGAGCCAGGTTACCATTAAATTCTATAGATACTATATCCTTCTTGCTAGCTCCATTGTGCTTTAATCCAGTGCTCAGSGTTTTCTATAACTAAAAAGTACTTCTTTAATCCTTTTCTCACACACTGTAATGCAAACCTTGATGCTGAATAATCCACCGAGGTTTGCGCATTTGTTAGATCTCTGCTTCACTAAATTACCAAATTTTACTGGCAGCAGAGCAGGGTGGCAAAATGTCAATGTGGCTTTGCAAAGCCAGCAGTTGCTCATTTCTAAAGATGAATGTGATCTCTATTAATGCCTGTTTACTACATTTCAGCACTAACCTTTATAAAGTGATGGAGGGATGGGAGGAACTCCAGGGCAGGCTTTCAAAGTGCAGTAACATGTATTTTTCTCAATCAACATTTGATTGAATCAAGAAACCAGGGGATATGTGTTTACAAGGGCATTGAGTCTGAACTCCATTGCTAGACATCTTGGGTTTTGTTTGGTTTGCACTGTGTTAGTGATATCATATGGTCTTTGAACAGTCATCACTATTGTGGCATTTGATACTGCAAACACACGCAAAAAGAAACAGAAGTCCAACATGAAACAGCGGGATCAAAGTTGCATATGTTTTCTAGTGGCTGATAAAATGTCTTCCCCCAGCCATCTGAGTGTCTGATCTGCAGACACTAATCTCTGGAATTTGTGGTGATGTTCCTGGTTCCCTAATCAGTATTATATTTCATGTACATTGTGCTGGGACTTTCTTGGGTTAAAGAGGAAGGCAACTATTATTCAGTGTAATATAATGTCAGTAGCAGTGTCRAGGATCCTGATATTTATTTAGGTTCAGCCCTGAGGGACATTGGTGTAATTCTAACATTGGGTGTAGATCATCTGAATTCTTGATTCAAAGCTTTTGCCACTTTTTTCTCTCTCTCTCTCTTTTTTTTTTTAACTGAAATGCCCCACCTTTCATGCCCATTCTTTCAGCAAGATAGGCTCTTGGTCATGTCAACAGGACTTTTACTTGAGAAGGGAAAATAGACTTTTGTCCTTAAGGCAAACAGCCCCCACAACGCATTCTACTAAACAAAACTGCGTGCTGGGAAGTACAAAAGAGAAGCATTATTAAGGAATCCRTTAAAACCAATATGGGACCTAACACCCCATGTTGGGACAAGATTTTTCTGTCRCTAGAATAACTAAAGGAAGTCTAATTTTTAACAGTGCTTGAGAGGTACTGGAGACAAGAATTTAGTCACACTTCACTTGGATTCCTCAGGAATGTCTTTGTTTAATTTAATACAACTGATTTCAGTTGTGAAGAGGCAGAACCCATACCTGAATGGGACAAAAGAAGTCTCAACAGAAACCTGAAACAGGCTTTACATTTTATGGTTTTTGACCTTATGGCTCCTTGGAGGAATGAATCATGCTCCTGTGAGGAATGACCTAACCTGATCTCTTCTTTGGTTGCAACTGCAGAACTGGAAAGGAACGCAGTGGATACAAAACATAGTCTTTGCAAGTGTAGGGTTTTTTTAAAATTATATACATTTATATAAAATTATATATATAGTTTTCTTTGAGCTTGTTTCTTGAACAATTTATTCCCATTTACCAGCACCCCAGTGCTGTTGCTTGGTGAGAGCTACWAGACTGACCTACCATTTTCAAATGCCAGTGTATAAGTAAAGAGCAATGTATAGAGTTGGGGAAATGCACAGAAAACTGCTGTACAAAGTTGTGTCAGCTGTGCTGAGATATTTAAGGTAAGTTCTGTAAACTGTATGTTGGCGGGATAAACACCAGGAATGTGAACAATTATGTGGGGATTAAAAAGGAGTTTCTGCTAGAAGGAAAATTAGGTGAACAGATGCTCTCAATATTAAGATGATTATTTTTAATAGTGATGTATGATAGACTGTAGATAGCTAGTGACTTAGGCTACATAAGTCATTACACATACATAAAACGCAACTATAATAAGGGACAGTACTGCAGAAATGGGGGGATAGATTAGGTGACCTAAATTATGTATAATTCATCTTACCTTGTGAGGACATATGAACTAGATGACTTTTTGAAGTCCAAACTATTTCTGTCTTCTGTGAGTCTATGAATTGCCATTATTTTCAGTGCTTTTTATAGGGAAGGATAGAAAAGTGCTTTAACTGCAAACTTCTCTTTTTGACTGTGCATATCATGTTACCTTTGTTGAGGAAACCTAACGCTTTCACTGGAGATCAAATCTATTATCTGTTGTTGATAGTACTTTATGAAGTTCTGAATATAAATGACACTAATGAGTTTACATGGGATATATCCATTAATAAAGTCAGTAGTAGAGTGAGTATCACAACTATGTATAGTGAAAATAACRTAACTTTAACAGGCAAGATAAACATAGTGGCCTCTTATCCAGTTCAGTGCGATCCAAATGCAATGTCCCTATTCCGGCACATTGCCCTGGTCATACCTTGTTAAATGTGCAAAATTGCTACTCAAGACTCTTAGGTTATCTGTGTGACTCCCTCTGTTTCCCAAGTGGATCCCATGTGAAGCCACRTGGGATTTTCCTGCATTCTGTTTTTCTCTTTTTTTAAGTCAAGAGGGTAGTTCACCAGAAAACTGTATAGTGGTGCATGTAATAAGGAGGAGAATTGCCTTGAACAAATTTGATGTTTTTAAATGTCAGTACAAAACACAGTGTTACTACATTTGACATTGTCTTTCCAAGCAGCATCTGCTTCCACTCAGTGCTGTCCCATTCATATCTGAAAGAAGGCATGGTCTCTGCACAAAAACACCAGAGTCTGAAGGACTTTACAGCTGAGACAGTGAATTTGAGGATCCACAGAAATGAGGATTCAACCTTGGATGTGACAAATAAAAATACCTGCAGTTTTGCTAGTAGGGGTAAAAATTCGTAAGGGAGATGAGTCCATATGCTCCAAGGGCATAAGCCAGTCACTGAAATTGGCGAGAGATTGCCCACAGTGGGATAGTTCTGCCTAATGGTCCACTGAAGGGCTTTTATCCTTTCTTTGGAAGCACTTAGTTCTTTTTACTCTCTGAGTTGGGATAGAAGTCCGTGCTGACCATTGATCTCATCTGCTCTGGCAACTTCTGTGTGGGAGTCATATCTGCTAAAACAATGACACTGTGTTTTCAGAGCATGTCAGCTTATATATGTTTTGACTGTGGGGGCTGAGAAGTACCTTGAGTGATTCATACAAGATTGGACTGAGAGGTGTAAAAATAGCCACGGCTGGGAATAGCCATAACAGGCAGCAGTTTCTGCGTATGGAGTCACAGGGCACAAACCACAAACTCATGGCAGGGGAGGGGGAGGTCCAGGACTCTTAGATCCTCTGTCTCATGTTTTCCTCCCACTTAGTCATGGGTGCATGTAACTCCTACTAATTTGATCACTGGAACAGGCTGGCCCGAGAGGCGGTGGAGTCTAACTCCTTCAAGATATTCAAAAGCTGTCTGGACATGGTCCTGGGCAACCAGCTCTAGGTGACCCTGCTTGAGCAGGGGGTTTGGACAAGATGACCTCTGGAGGTCCCTTCCAGCCTCAACCGTTCTGTGATTCTGTGCCTGCATCCAGCCCAGGGCAGCAATAGAAGGTGAGATTTGGCACGTAGAAGATATTCAGAGCTGGCTTTCATTTACAGCTTCTCAAATTTTAAAATTGTCAGCAGAAATCTTAACATGGTGTGTTCTCATACTAGGATGAGGTCTAGCAGTAAAACTGACCCTGATTAAGGGGTATTTGCCTAATCACATCCTCCTGGGAGTAGAAAAGAGACAAAATTGGGAAACTTGGGTCTGCTTCCCAATCTCATCATAGCCTGTGGGGAGAGTAATCGGCTTTAGGTCAAAATCATCAGCAGGGTATTTTTCCCTCCACGCTGGCTCAGTTCTGGTGGCTGATCATCAAATGTGCAAAGAGGCGGGATCACATGTGTGTTCCCTTATTCTGTGCTTTTGTTTCTCATGGCCTGTGTTCTTTACAACTGCTCCCTTTTGGGGGCTTCCTCTGTGATAGGGGAAGGTATCTTAGGTCCTTATCCCCCATCCTGTCTCCCAGATTGTCCCTGCTTGGCAGAAGGCATGATCCTGCTCTAAAGCAGAGTCTCTTGCCCAGAGACAAATTTAGCTCCCACCCTTTTATGCACTGCTTATTAAACTCTGTACAGCCTGGTCTTGTGTCTGTGGATTTGCATCTGTAAAAAAAAGTGTGAAGTGATATCAGATCAGGACAATCCAGGCTGTACTCTTGGGAGTCATGCGTGGAGGGACCCTAAAACAAATGTTATCATGGCAAAGAATAAAACAAAATAAATATGTGCTTGCTCTACTGTTAGGGGTTTTTTTGGTTT
>JAYKAV010003045.1:471532-549460 GCA_035582835.1 Phoebastria nigripes
TTTTTTTTTTTTTTTTAATACCACCATGAGAGACAAGGTGCTGGGCTGGCTGGATTTTTTGGTCTGACAGGATTCTGACCATTTTCAGTAATGTTCTTAGTTTTGCAAAAATACTAGGGTACAAAGGAAAATAATGTTACTGCTGAACCAAACACTTCCTAGCTGTGATGATCAGCACTAGACAAATAATTTTTTATTAACAGATTTCTGAAATCTCACAGGCAATTTCACGTTATGTTTGTGGCTGTAGGAGATGCTCCCCCTTTTCGGGGGAAGTGGGGAATACATGGGGCTTGCTCTTGATTTCTCTTGTGCTGATGTGGGCTTGGAAGAAAATTTTACACATAAATCTTAGGTAAAGCTTTGACCACTAGAAGGAAATTATGCATGTTTTCTGCTGTCTAGGTTTAAACTGATGGTTTTATTTGCGTATGTAAGGTTAAATACATACATTATTGCCAAGGTCTAAATTAATCTCCACTTAATATGCATGTAGGGGTACTATACGCATACATATATACATGTATGGTCTCTTAAATAGATATGTAGTGTGTGTATCTATACTGTATAAGTGTGTATATGTGTATGCATACATTTCTACATGTGTGTATCTATACTGTATAAATGTGTATATGTGTGTGCATACATTTCTACAATCACATATACACACCCTATATATGCATGTATGTGTAAAGCAATAATTTGTCATTGCCAAGCATATGCAATGCTTAAAAACACATCCATCAATACAGGTATTTGACTTTTTTATCAGTCCTGCCACAGAACCTCTTTCCTGGGTGGGAGGAATAATGAGGGAGAAAAAGGTGCTATTCATAGAAAATGGATCACCGAAATGAAGTTTCATAAAATGTTTTTTCCCACTTTTCATTAAACTTCTACCATTTTAAAATATACATTTTTTTTTTTTCCCCAGAAAAAGGTGTATATTTCTAAAAGTCCTTTCCAAGCTTCTTAAATGCTACTCTTTCTTATTCCACTCTTCAAAGAGCAGCAGCCACGCTATCCCTCTTTTCAACTTCAAACTGTGCTGCTCTGTTGGTCCAGCACAGCAAGGGTGCTTTGAACCTGAGAAAAGAAGCTAGCTCCTTTCTTTGGAACCTCGAGAAGGACTTTTTGAGAGTRCTGCAATTAGCATTTCCCTTTCACCCTTATCACCTTTCTTGACTTCTGTAAAAGTAAAAMAAATAATAATAAACATACATTTACACATGTGTGGTTCCCTAGGGTCTGGCAGAGATACCCTTTGTTCATACTTTCCAGGATTTTTTGGATCCTGTTATTTGGACCTTTAGACAGACATTGTGATATCTATGAAACTTTGCATAGGCTGCTGACTTTGTGTGGGGCAAGCGTGAATTGACTTTGGTTTCCTCTCAGGGGTAACTTTATTCTGCACAGAGTGAAAAGATTCGGTGAATGTCAAAGGAAGGAGCCACAAGCCATTGATCTTGCTTGCTAGACAACCAGCCCCTCGGTGGCTTTTATTCTTGGTGGCCCACCTTGGCTGCAGCAATGTGAACTCTGAATGCCAACAAGGCACCATGCGAATTCAAGCAAAGTTGAGCTCCACAGTTGCTTCCTGCTCTATACTTGCACTTTGCCCCAGGTGATTTGATGGTGAGGGATCAATGGCTGTAACCTGGATATGTTCCTAAATAAGGCATTAAAGGATGTACGTGTTGGAGTGGAAAGCAGAAGAAGTGTGCTGCTGCTTTTCCTTGGACTATCTATCACCAGATCATCAGTACAAACGTTGTGGCTGTCTGGCATCAACATTTCTAACTGATTTGTGGAACACCACTGAGCGCTCCGAAGAGCACGCTTTTTTTTTCTTTTTTGTGCCAGAAATTCTCCCATGCCAGCTCCATGTGAAATGTGGGACACATTGCAGGTAACTTCAACGTCATTGTATTAGTTTCAATTATCTGAAGTACTTGGTGGTCGGGGTCTCAGCCCACAGAGAAGCCCTTGCCCTCACTGGGAGGAGAGCCCTGGGGGCTGCAGCAAGTGTCAGTGGGGGAACCACTGCTGAGCTTGCGTGTATGTCCTGTGGGAGGCTTAGACCCAGAACCACTGGGACAGCAGAAGGAATGAGGTGCTGCTTTTGGTGTAAGTGCTGATGCCTGAAATCAGCCTAAATGGGACGAGGATGTGCCATTTTATTGCATTGCCCCTGTGATTTGTGAAAACATCTGTGGGAAAGAAAGGTACTTAAAATGACCCCACCAAGGGAATGCCTATAAACGCAAAAACCTTAAGAAAAAGGCAAATGTAAAGGAAACAGCACCTTCTTTTTCCTTGAAACTGCATCTTTTTATCTGTGTTTCTCCCAGCAATTAAGTATTTCCTGGTCTATAAACACCTCCATGTTTACAACACACTTTTTAGGCAGTAACTTGTCCAAATATCCTGTGGTAAGAGAAAACCGTTCAAGTGTAAAGGATTTCTTCATGGAAAGCTTCCCTTTCCACCCTTGTGTGTGTGTCCACCCCCACCCCCGGCACGTGCACAGACTAAGCAGAGGCTTGCTGCTCCTCTGTAGTAATGTGGATTYTGAGTTGTTGATAAATACAAGCAGGTTAACAACTAACATCAAAGGTTTACCAGATTAAAGTCAAAGGAAGATGAGATTTTCAAGGGCTTGGGTAAACAACAAGGTTGAGATTCTCAATTATCTTTAAAAGCTCTTTAATACAATCCTCAATAGGCTTAAATGAACAGAGGAACAAACATGTCCATTCTGCATGCTAGCCACAACACTGCTGGGTTGCTTACTGTAACTCAGTTAAAGGCTACATAAGGAATGAGAGATAAGGCAAACAGGTTTGCCTGTAGAATGAGATCATTAAGAAAAGGTGACTGTTGTGTTTGATGTAGTAAGAGGTGGAGGGAAAACTAACTATAGCTTAATGGGCATAACAGATTCTGAGACATATATGGCAATTATTAGTCATACTATTTGAATCCAAAAGGGCAGMGGTTCAAAGGACTGCTTGGAAAGGCTCAGGCTGGGAAGAGAAAGCTGTTAAATCAGCTGTGCTCCTCTGAATGTGTGTGGTTTTTTTTTTTCCTTTCCTAAAAGTCTTAGGATACTTCTTGAGAAGAGGAGGAGGATGAAATTTCACAAGTGTTGCAAGAAGGATAAGATTTGTATGTATTACTGTTGTAGAGATTTTTAGTCCTTTCTAAAAAGCCAAATTTACCTGCTGTTAGTATGGTCAGATTGACAATAGGACGAATGTACCACCTGCTTCTATAAGATTAAGATAGTTTAAACAAAACCACACAGAATGTGTCATAGATATTTATGAAGTGCATAATTTCTAATCTTCTGTCCACTGTGTGCTGTCTCTGAGTAACACAAAGAGGAGCCATATGAAATTAGAGGTGAAGTAAAAAAAGCCCAAGCCCTGAATTTAACCCATAATCGGATATTGCTCATACCTGAGTTGAAAACACAGAGGAGGAAAATTGTAATTTGCATTTGCATTATACGTGAGGTGTAAAAGGTATAGATACCTTTAAAAAAAACCCAACAAAACAACGAACTTCTTCAGTTCAAGTTCTGAGTCCTTCATCTAGTTTCTGTGACTGAAAGGGTAACTAGGAATTTCTTTTTTTATGAATCCTTCATACTTCATGCGTTAAGAATTCCCAAGGACATCTTTCATTTCTGTGTCAATAGAATAAGTGCATGTTGGGTGCTAGCTTACTGTGTATACTCATACAAAATTTAAAAAGTATTTAAAGCCACATACCATTCAAGACTGATGCTCTACTGTTATAGAATATTTACAGGTAAACAGGTGTGGGCACCTAATGTTGACTGTGTTATCACAGACCATAAGGAAGTAATTTTATTAAGATAAAATGGCTTTCACTGGTGCTGTCTTGTTTGTATGCAAGGTCAGTGGAATTCAGTATAAATTGAATGTGGAATGATGTAAGTACTAGGTATAAAACAATTTCCATGAAGCAAAAATCTCAAGTTTTTCCACTTCCAAGTGTCTCACTTGTTCCTAAGGTATTTCACTTACATGCTTAGAGTTAGTTTGCTCTACAACATTGCATTTATTTTCATTTTTTTTTTTTTTCCCACTCTTTAATTTGTTAGAGATTTGTTTTGGTCGTCATATTGCTGCCTATCTTCCCAGTTAGTTGAACATGACGAGGGGTCTCATACCACTGCGATGGAACTGATTTGATCTGTTCAGTGACTTGACATTTTGTATTAGTTTATGCTACAATCTTATCACTCTTATTTGTGCTTAATGTTATCTTCTTTCAGTGGTTTTAGTGGTTCTGAAAGGATATTTGGAGGCATACAATTTTATAAAAAATAGCACTTGGTTATAGAGGAAAAAAACGGKTTTTTTCTGGGTGAGACAGAGAGGGTAGAATATTCTGAGTGCTAAATATTTAAAGTGATAGCCTGGTACCATTCATGTGTATGGGCTTGCAACCTGGAATTTCTTCCGGATTTTGTGTTCACTTTGTTTAAGTGATGTAAACAGGGTTCCATAATAATGTCCGTGTGAGAGTACAAAACCTCAGCGACAGATGTACACCATGCAAAATGGAGCATGCAGCTGAATGTAACAAAGCATACCATCTTCTGAGGTATTTCATAGAGGGCTAGATGTTGGCCAGCTTCTGTTGTGTACTGCCATCCTGCATATTAGTATGAAATCAACTTTTCCATAGCTTTGTTTTCATTTGTAAGGCAATACTTTTTTTTTAGTTTATCATCTTCATAGATTCTATCCTGTAGCAACAGTTTACTATGAGCTCTGTTATGTAGGTCTCTGGCTGGTTTTGGAGTTTTAGAGGTAATAAATTGTATTCATTTGTTTTTCTTGATTCTCTATTTTAGATCTAAGAATATATGGGACTCCACAATTCATTGATCTCMTAGCAGACTGCAGTATTATTTCCAGCTGGGATGTTGAAAAGCTAAATGTTTCACCTGGAGGGCAACTGTAGCACTCATGAGAGTTGCAAGAACTTGCTGTATACTTCTCATAGGTAGGTAGAGGACACTATCGCACACCGTATCTTCTTGCCTTTTATCTTTTGCTAATCTTGCACTAACAACTAGCAAAGCTCTGTATGCAACAAATGTAAAATGTAAGCTGTTGTCTGCTTCATCTACCATCCCCAACACACAGTCTGCTTCACCAGGCTGTTCTCACTCCTTTGCCATTATATCGTTGTTGCTATGGTGAATTAGGAAAACGCTGGCTATTAATTTGATGCTGAATGAGGCATACTCTTATCTCAATGAGTGGGGATTTACCCACATAACTTCTAATAATGTGGAGGTATAGACTCTTGGGTCCCATACAGAAAGCTCTGTAGTTTCCAGCAGCCTTTGAAACAGCTGTTGAGAGATCCTGCGTCACTGTCATGCCAACCAAATGGAAGGTTTTTTACTTAATGAGGAGAAATAATTCAGAGACCTGCCCACCTGGAAGAGGAGCGGAAAATAGCTTATTCTGTATTTTCATGGTCATTAGAGTTCCATACAACTACTAATGAGAAATGAACTAAAATTATAAAATAAGCAGGTAAACTGGCTGCCATTTGGTTTCTACATGAGCCTACTCCCTTAGGATTTCTGTTGCCAAATCAGTAAAATAAGGCTAAAACCACCACTAGCCTTTTTGCCACTTCTCATGGACCAGTCTTGAAAGTACTGAGAGTTTCATGTCAGTCATGTGCTAATGAGGGCAGCACACAAGCAATGAGCAAATGTGAGGACTCTCTCACAATTTATGCAGAAAAACAGTCCTTCCACATGTGCCCCTCTATTTTGTGGAAGAGCAGCTCAGTTATTTCTGCAGCTCTGTCCTTTTCTTACTGCTCATCACAGGACTCTGGGCATGTAGAGTAGGAGACAACTGGATAGATGGGGAAGGATGAATGCTATGCCCCTTCCTGGGAGAAGAAAATCGTGAAGAGATGATGTAGCCCAAGACCATGTTATATTTTCAGTAAAGCCCTGCCTACAAGGGGAAGAATATGACTGTGACTGTGGAGCCCAGCTGTGATAGAAATGGTTTTTGGGACACTCTTGGGAATCCAGGCTAGGCAGAAGGGGCAGCTTTTTGTCCATGAATTTTTTGAAGTTTGGGCAATGTGATGGTGGAAGCTACATTCAGCAGATCTGTCCTGGGTCTCAGACATGGTCCTCCACTAGATTTCTGAGTGCACATCTCCATGGAGGGACAATCACAGCAATCCTCTCATTTTGCAAGAGAAGGGATAACCTATCCTGAAAGAAAGATTTATATCTGTTGCAGTGGTTATAATGTCTGTTATGAACTGCACGCTTCAAATGAGAGCTGTGATAAACTGAGTGTGTTTAACAATAATGACCAATAATATTTGGAGGGAAGCTACCAAGAAACAAAGTTAAAACAGAAGAGAAGGTGGTGTCTGTTTATACGCAAGTCCAGTGTGTAAACTGTGAGTCTTAATTATCTCTGGCATCTTGACTGTTGCCCAAGTTAACAGGAGGTGTAAGGAGCATCTACCTACCTTGTTCTAACTGACACAATGGATATCTTAGATTGCAAAAGAGATGGTGCAGATGCTTTCAGTTACAGAGCAGAGTCTGCCACTCAGACAGATATCACCCTTTAGGAAAAGAGAAACTTCAGACATGCCTTTTCTTATAATTGAAAAGCATTGTCAGCTTGGCAGCTTCTGGGACACTGTGTGTTTGAATGACAAATATTCATGCTAGTTGAAAATGAACCCTGCTCAGCAGACATTGGCAATGTTTTGTTATTTCCCTCTTTCTCCTTTCTAAAAGGCTAGTAGATCATTTCTGTTCAGTAGACTTGATAGGAATTAGGCATGGAAAATAAATTCCCTCAGCTATATTCTTTTTTTCATCTCGGAGCTGTCCCAGGTTTTCTGCCTTAGAGCTCCTTAGTAACACCAACTGCCGCATGTGAATGCGGTATTGAAAGGTGAAAACAAAAAAAGCAAATTTTACCCTAGGAATGCAAGTACCATCTTTTACCCATTTCTCTTGCTGACATCTTATTCGTTTTGGTTGTGCCTATCCAGCACGTGGGAGCATTCACAGTAATCCAGACAAAATGGAAGTTAGAGTAGTCCTGAAAACTTAGGCTATTCAAACTGTGCTTCTCTCTAGTAGAATGTGCACTACAGAGGAACATGTACAGTTACAACCACACGTCTTTTAAGGGCCAATAATCTGAAAGCTTTTTTTTTTTTGGCATCACAAAGCAAAGAAATACTTTCTCCCGCTCTGTTTCCACATTTACTTACCTATCATCAGGTAGATTGCTTTTACCATTATGCATGGCTTAATGAATAATGCTTTAGTGCTACAGTCTGCTCAATAAGGAATCAGTGCAAAGCATTATCTTGGCAATATGTATGGTTCAGAAATATGCTTTCACACCAGTGTGAGAATTTATTTCAGTTTTGAGTCCCTTGCTATCTCAAGAGGCAGGGTCATGTGACATGGTTCTCTGATGAATGATGCTGTGTGAAAATGCAAAATGAGACAAAACATTTTTGTCCTATGAAGTTGAATTGTTGTGAGTTTCAATTAACAGCATTTTTTCCCTGTTCTGGAATGTGTAGATCATGAAGTTCATGAAGATGAATTTGAATCTTTACAGCGTTTGGAAAGCTAAATTGTTTCACCTGCTGTCTGAACATTAAGGGTAAAATAATACTGATTTGCTGTTACTCGACAGCAAACAGTATGGCAAAGGGGTGAGGTAGGTCTCAATTACTTCAGGATCATTGTGTAAATTTAGTAAAAAGCATTGCAAAGCTAAGCTTCTCATTTTAGTGGTGTAATTTAATTACATCAATGATATTAAAGACCTTTACTGCAAATCCCAAAGACTCTAAAGCCAGAACACTATCTTCTTGCATGTCTATGTACCTCCAGAAGAGATCAAACTTGTAAATATTGATGACATCATCTTAACAAAGCAGTTACTAGGGTGTCTTTTTTTCAGGGCTCATTCTTCTCAGATTCTAGAGAATGATGTCTTTTTCACCTCACAATTTAGCAAGTTTTGGGCTAATTTGCACAGGATGTTGTACCCACATTCTATTCCAACAAATTGCATGAAATATGAAGAAATTGTAGATAGGAAAATGTCTTTTATTTTGGTCTTGAGAAAACAGGTGCAGTGAAAAATGTGTGCACTATGGAAAGGCAGTTTTAACAGCTAGACAGCGTTTGTCTCTAGTACCCTGCCACATTAAAGGGATCATGCTGTCGTCTAAAGGTGTAGCTGCATCATTACCAATAAATGGAAAGTTGGAGTTGACTGTAGGTAAGTGCAGTTAGAGCCTGAGAAGGGTGAGCCCTTAAAGAAGACACCCTGAGAATCATCAAGCCTGAAGATAAGGCATTAGGTTTGCATTTCATGTTGTTGTTTCTAGAAAACCATTTTCATAATAAAATTGGCATCAGGAAAGTATTTTTCTGACTCTCTGTTTTGTTGAGAACAGGATGAGGACAGCAATATTGCTACAGGTTATGGCAATGTGAATGTGTCTATTGCCAACCTTAAGCTTCAAAAAGCATGAGCCAAGCATCATAAAATCCTGACACTACTTCAAATATTCTCAGCTTTTTAAAAAATTCACACATGTTCTGTTCTTAACACTTTCTACTGAAAGTTTTCACTTGACTCTGGGATCTGAGACTTTAGGAAAGATACCAAGAAAGATTACAAGTATTCTTGTGGGAACTGGCAGAGCTGTCTGTAATAAAACAGCAGTGACTGTAGCTAAATAAATTAGGTTATTTTTCCTTTATTTTGGTTTTAACTATTATGTTAGGTCAGAAGCTAGCATAAGGGAAGGTACTATTGCAAAAGGCTTTTAATTCTGAAAAGTTCCTGAAAAATCTCAAAACTGTGTAGTATTACAAGGTAAAATGTAGAAACAGAAAGGATTAGGACTAGAAATCCTGTTGTTGCCAGCCTCTGGAAGAGAAAAGTGCGTTTAGTCTGGAAAGAAATTCTGAGATAACACAGTTCTGATTTTTGCCATTTAGAAATCACGACTCTACTTGGCACCAGTCCTCAATTTCCACCTGCAGAACTCGATCAAAGGACTCTGCAAAGCACAGTAACTGTTTAATTTCGAAGTCTTATTGAACAATGTTGAGATTTGCTTTAAACTCCAGCCTTTGGAAACGATTGTGACAGACAGAATGACAAAAAAAATGCAAGTTCTTGGTATATGAAAGTATCCTGCTGCCTACTTCTAAATTTTCAGATTCACTGGAGTTTTTGTTAAAGCCAAGGCAGATTATTTGGAAGGACATTGGCTAAAGATGTTGTTTTGTTATATAAGGGTCTCTCTTTGTTTTAGCTTATTTGGTGTCATCATAGTTCCCTTGTAGTACATAATTGTTCTTAGAAATAATCCCAGTTGGCTAAATGAGATACGGTGGCAAGCAAAGCATTTCATAGATGAAAACCTTTGCAGTCCAAAGATTGGTATTCAGATGTTCCTAGGTGAAAGATAAACTTTCAATGGGGAACTTGTGTGTCACTTGTGTTTATCATAAACACTGTCTGTGTTTATGAATAATTGAAATGAATTCAAAGGGATTCTTCAGCTATAATAAAATTTAAACATGGGACAGGATGTAGCCTTTAGAACTTACACAACTTTTTGAACATTGTAATATTGTCGGGACGGGGGGGAAAGGAGAAAATCCTGGCTCCAGAAAGGTTCATAAGAGTTTTACTTTTGGCTGTAGTGAAATCAAGATTTTTCTCAAGAATTTCTGAAAAATCTCAATATCCCTTCTCCACTCCCCCCCCAAGTAGTTCATAATTGTTAAAAATGTGTCATTTGGTTTCTTCTGATTTTTGCAGAGAAATAATTTATAGCTCAAAATATGGAGTGTGGGAAAGGTAGGTTGTGCACAGTCATGTGGATCGTGTGACTAGTTGCAAGTTTTCCTGCAGACTGAGCTTTAACCAGAGACTCTCACTGAGCTCATAGGAAGAAGGATGAGGCCCATATTATCCAGTACATAATGATGCTGTTAAACTTGCCTTATAGAGGTAGCCAGACAAGGAATTTACATCTGGTTTTATGGCCTTGTAGGTAGGTATTATCTTGTAGGCCTGTGTCCTATTATTATCCTGTATAGCCTGTAGATAGGTATGATACCTATTACTATTATTATTATTATGACCTTCAACAGCAGCCTGGGCTGCAGTGACCATACAATTGTAGAGTTTAACATCTCAAGAGGCAGGGGAAGGTAAGTAGCAGAATAAAGACCCAGAACTTCATGGGAGCAGATTTCAACTTGTCTCATGGAGCTGTTAGGAAGGATCCCAGAAGAGCCTGCTTTGGACGCCAAAGGATTTTGGGAGTGTTATAAAACTTTCAGAAACTGCCTTCAAGATATGTCAAGAAAACAAGGAAGGCTCATATAGGTATGCTAGTAACAACCAGAAGTATGAGGAAGATGCAGGCCTGCTGCTGAATGGGGTTGGCAAGTTAGGTCACAAATGACACAGAAAAGGCTGACATGCTCAATGCCTTCTTTACCTTGATCTTAACAGGTAAAGTTAGCCCCAAGTTCCTATGTCAGGAAGCAATGGCAAAGTAAATGGCAAACCACTAATGGTACAGTAGGGTCAAATTAGGGAACTTCTGTAAAAACTGGTCTATAAGATGTGACAGGATTCACCCAATGGTGTCAAGTTTGCTGACATCTTTGCAAAGCTCTTTTCTATCTTTTCAGAAAGGTCCTGGAGGTTGTGGGAGTCCCAGATGACAGGAAAAGAGCAAATATTACACCCATCTACAAAACAGGCAAAAAGATGGTTTGGGAAAAGACAGACCAGTAAGCCTCACTTCAGTTCCTGGAAAAAAATGTAGCGTGGGTCCTCATAGAAGCTCTTTCTGGGCACATGAAGGACAAAAAGGTCACTGGGAAAAGCTAACACAGATTTACCAGGGGTCAACTGTGCCCCATTGTCTTGTATTATGAAACAACTTGGTCGATGAAGGCTGGTACTATTTTGGACATCATCTACCTTAAATTTAGCAAGGCATTTGGCATGGTCTCCCACAACATCCTTGTTGACAGCCTGGTAAGATATGGATTAGATAAGGGCCACAAGTTGCATGGAGAACTGGCTAAACTGCAGAGCTCAAAGTTGTTGGTGGCTAACAGCTCAAAGGCAAATTTGCAACTGGCCACATGCAGAGTTCTTCAGGGGTTGACACTTGGTTTGATACTATTCCATATCTTTATAAGTAATCTAGATGAAAGGCTCTAATGCATCTGTGCCAAGCTTGCAGATGATACAAGACTGGGAGGAGAGGTAGAATGTGAGAAGGAAAAGCCACCGTACAGAGACCTTGACAGGCTGAAAGGCCGGGCCAAGAAGGTATTAAAAAGGATAAATGTGAAGTTCTGCACCTGGTATGGAACAATCCCAAGCAGCAATACAGACTGGGCTCTGACTGGTTGGAGTGTACTGCAGCTGAGAAAGACCTGGGAGCCTCAGTAGACAGCAAGCTGGACATGACCCAGCAGCGCAGCTTTGCAGCAATGAAAGCAAACTGTCTATTGGGCTGAAGTATAGCCAGGAGATCAAGGGGTGTGATTATTTCATGCTACTTGGCACTTGATAGGCCACAGCTGGAAYGCTGTGTCCAGTTTTGATCCTCCAGTTCAGGAGAGATTGAAAAACTAAAGAGGGTTCAGTGGAGGTGTCACCAAGATGATTAGAGCATTAGAGAACTTGATATATGAAGGCAGGATGAAGAAATTGGGTTTGCTCAATCTAGAGAAGCAAAGGCTTTGTGGGGTGCTAATCAAGGTAAGGCGCTGAAGGTAATTATAGATAAGATGGAAGTGCTCTCTTCACAAGTATGTGGTGACAGGACAAAGGCAACAGGCATAAACAGTGTCAGGGAACCTCCATCTGAATATAGGGGAAAAAAAAATATCTGAACCATGAAAACCAATTGGGATGTGTTGCACAGAGAAGTGGTAGGATCCTGTTTACTGGAAATATTAGAGACTCTGATTGACAGGTACCTGCATAACCTGATATAAGGCCCTGATTTCAACAGAAGGTTGGATCAGATGAACTCAAGATATCTGTCCCCACCTAGACTCTTCTGTGATTCTGTGACTCTACAAAAAAAAACCCAACAGTTTAACTCCTGGAAAAATGTCTATGGACTGAATTTAAGCCTAATATAAGCAGGCTCAGTATCACTCAAACCAGATGAGTTGTGCATACACACACATACGCAAGCAAAAGCTGAATTTACTCTTAAGGCTTTGGGATTACAGTCAAAGTAAATGCGTAATACGGGTGTATTATAGTGCAAGGTATGCAAGACTGATATTAAGGCTTCTGAAAAGCTAGCTCAGGCCATTTACAAGCTGGGCTGGTAAATTTATCTACTTTGTAACAGCCAGCATAACAGCCACTGTTTCTGTACTGTTTTTTATCATTAATGATATTTGGAACTGTAATAAAATATAATGAAAAAATCCCTCATATCCAGCATTCTACAGGAAATTGAAGACTGTGGGATTTGAACTTGTTGGATTTCCTTGATGTCATCGTCAGAAAGACCCACCTTGTCATTACTGGAAGAGAAGACACTGGTGAGAGATAAAATCCATGGTGTTGATGCCCACTAATGAAACAGGTTTAGAGATCCAGTATAGAAAAGACTTTGAGGGACACAAAAGTTGTCTTGTCCCAAAGAGGTGAGTGGATCAGTGGCTGTCAGAGATGGCTATGACCTAAAAGAGTGGTCCCCTTTTTCTGACACTGTGACAGGCACAGTTTGTTGCAGTGGCTTTATCTTGTTCTTTGGGCACTCAGAACCAGTGAAAATAAACGCTTATTGCATAGCTAGCTTTGTACAGGAAGGAAACATTTTCTTTGACTCATTTGCAGCACTTCATAACCTGTGAAGAAAGCAAACATTGTGGGTGGAAATTGTTTCACATAGTCTAATAGTTCAGTAGCTGTGTCATGGGAGTGTTTGGGTGGGGGTTTTTTGTTGTTTTTTGTTTTTTCTTTTTTAAGCCTACAGTTGAAACATTTATCTCTGCACAAGGGTGCAGAGTGTATATCCTTAAGTATGGTATCGATATGTCCTGACCCAGATGAAAGCTTAAGTCAGTTTTTTCCTCAAACTTGTTACTGCACATTAACTGTGAACAGGATTATTCTTTAGTCTGCCAGTCAAGCTGTTCAGAGAAAGCAAAAAAAAAAAAAAAAAAAAAAGTGAAGGAGAGGGGAGAGAACAGATTCTGAATTTGTCTGTCTGCCATGGGACATGTGTGTTTCCCACACCATTAAGAACTACAGCTGCTTCTGATATATATTACAGAGCAGCCAGCTGAAATACTAGAAAACAGCAAAAACACATTTTGGAGAATTTTTTTCCCTTTAGGGAGAATCAAAATACTTATAAGGGTGTAATTGCAGCATTATATTTGAAGGCAACTTCTAGAGGAACACTAGCACAGGAGTCCCTTACGCTGATCCTGCTTCCTGGGGAGGATGTCTGGTAGGCTTGTGTGAAGGGGCTTTCCTACCTCTCCTTGTGAGTACCTAGGCTGTTCCAGTAAGGGAGAATTCAGTGCTGTTGCGAAGCGGTGGATCAATAGCTCTGGAGAGCAGAGAAGGACCTCTGTTTATCCCCGGGATGTAGTTAGTGCTGGCCCTGGCAGGCCAGATTTCCACCTGCTGTGTCAGTTTGGCTTGGTGGTCATCCTGAGATTTGCCTCCTGAAGGGTGAAGGTACAGCTTAGTCATCTTTAATTTTGGTCTGTGTGTGGACCAGGACATGTAGTGAGTGACAATTAGAGCCAGTTAAAGCAATGGCTTTTATGCTGGTAATAGTAATTTAAGGCTCACCTCTGCTCTACAGCTGAGGCTCTGAGTTAGGATGAGAGATGAACTTTTGGGGGCATACCGTACCTGTTGTACCATGATTCAACTTGCTGCACAGTCAGCAGGGAGGGGGAAGGCTGTGGCTTGGCCTCTGTTTCCCTGTTAGTGATTGCATCTAGTTCCCTCTCATGGAAAGACCTTCACAGAGACTTRATGGCAGGGCTCCACCCAAAGGCCACCACCATTAGGCCACTGAGATCACACCATCCCAGCCTCGTACAAAGCCAGCCTCTACTGCCTTGCAATGATGAGAAATGCATTTTCACTCTGGAAATAGAGTTTATTAATTACTACTCAGATCTTCAGAATCTGAAGAGCAACAGAGCCTAGTCACAAATCTCTGTTGACCTCACTTGTCCTGTATTGGCCTCTTAGCACAGGCCTGCAAACCACTTTGTTGGTTTGGTTTCCCACCCACAACCTCGCCCCCGAGTCCTAAAATGAAAAATATGAAGATGGTTGGTTCTTCAAAATGATGGGGCCTTTTCTGGCTTAGAAATGATTAGCAGAGATCTCTGCGCTCACTGAAATGATGCTGCCTGCAAGCAGCTCTGCTTGTCTTGAGAGCCGCACACAGCTGATGCCGAGGAGAGGAACCGTGTGACTCGGCACCAGCAGTGCCGGATGGAGATGTATGTCCTTCGAGTGCTGTGATATCAAATGCTGCCAGATCACTCCCCTCCCCTGGCTGCATGGAGGCTCAAGTTATGAGTCCCTTGAAGGCTGCATTATAAATGCGTATTTTGTCTACTGATTATCCTCCAGGAATCACTTAGGGCTGGTGGCAGGGAGACAGAAACCCTTCGCTGTTTGATAGGTTGGGTCTCTATAGAAAATCAAAAGTGAGTTGGGGGAGCTCAGGGATTTAAGTCATGGTTGTTCAGAGATGAAATAAACATGAGTAATGTCCCAGCATCCTTAAAGCTCCAGCAAATATGGCTGAGGACTGAAATAATACTATATATATCAGCCTTTTTAAACACCCTCACTTCTTTTATGCCATGGATTTCTCCAACTCCTTTCTCTCTGCTACCCATTTCTTTTCAGTTGCTRCTGTTTTCCTGTTTAGCTGGATGATTTCTGCTTATCTGTTGTTGTCTGCCTTTATGGCTAGCATTACGTGCAACTTGTAATATATTTTTTGTCTTATTTTTCTCCTTGCTGACATGCATGTCGAAATAAAATCTCTTGCTGTCATTTGCAATCAGACTTTTATTTGGAAATCAACTCAATGTAAATGTGTTAATATTTCAACAGCTACAATAATATCACAAAGAAGTGGAAAATAATGATATAGGGGAACACTGGAAAGTGGATGCAGGTTTGAAGCTTTCAACAGCTTAGCATTTGTTTAAAAATGAGCATAATTCCACTTGCTGACATAAGGTAACTCCAGTGGAGACCATGAGTGTCCTAAAGTATTTGGAAGTCTACCCTGTTACTGCCAGACAGATTCTTTAAGTATCTGTTAGTGGTATGCATGTTGTGGTAGGAGGAACTTTTATCACTTGTGAATAATCAGGTCTATCTGCTACTCCATCCCAGATAACGTCCTTTTAGAAGATATTTTTTCTTTTGCATTGAACCTAGTATCTCTGATATTAGATATTTATCATTGCTGTATTTCACTTGCCCTGCAGTGACTTGCGGGTGTTTGTCAGTTGTTAACATATGCTACTATGTTGGTTCTGCAAACACAAACCTATATTTTCTCTGCTGAAATATTTTTTTTCTCTTAAAAAAATAAAAATAATCAAGTATATCTGACACTAAGAAAATTTATTTTCTGACAAAAAAAACAGAACACTGAATTTTCTTCAGCAGACAGTGGAGTTTCCCCCATCTCATTTTTCTCACTGCAGAGAGTTTGTTTTATTCCTCCTTTGTCTCCAGCACTGATCTCTTTCATCCTGATAGGCAGGATGGAAGTATGCATCCTGATTTGTTCTGCTAAAGTAGCAGGAGAATTCAGCATCCTCATGCTGAAATGTATTATGCCCGACTTTTGTTTGGATTTGCGGAAGAGGACATTGCACAAGGGCCCTCATCCCACCAGGATACTCCATAAGGACCTTGGTGTAATTGCAGCTCTTGCATTTCCCTCAGAACAAAGGCCTTTAGCTTCTTCCCAAAATATTCTGTGAAAAGACAAATTTAGGGCAAATTTTCTCACTGCACCAACTAAAAGAATTGTTTAGCTGTGGAAAGAGCCTTGAACACCGCTCCTTCTTATTGTACCCCTATTCTGCATGGTTTTGCCTTTGAATTGCTGGGTGAACTGAAGCAATTCTTTGTTATTCCAACTCAGGCCAGAATTTCATGGGCTGAATTAATGTCAAGCATAGGAAATTCTGAATGATTCTGACATTATATGAAGTACTAAGGCATGATCATTCAGCTTGGCGTGTCTTCAAAACTTTAATTTCCTACACAGAAGTAACAGGAATATTAGTCTCTTTTCCCCTCATTTATTTTGCAGTATGGAAAATGCATTTGTCCTAAAAGAATTCCAATTYTTCATCTCAAAATGTAGAACTAAAACTGTTTTATATTTTGAAAGTTTTCAGAGACTTAAGTTGAAAAATCCCCACCCCAAAAAAATTCTGTGACCTTATATTTTCAGTGAATCTTCTTCCCATGAAAACACTTGTTGAAAGACTTATAGACTGTTCTAGAAATGATGTTTCCAAGTAACTGATTCTAGAATTCTATGTTATTGCAGTAAAAGTAGAATATTCTCGATTATTTCAGCAGGCGAAAAATTAGTTTTGCACCAAAGGTCTATGAATGACTTGAATATAATACAGAATAATTTATAAATAGTATCTTGTAGGGAATTGAAATCCCACCACATCCTGGTATTTAGATTTTCTTTTATTCATCTAACCACTGTCTAATCATTCACAGGCAAAATTTCAAAGCATTGCATGAGCACTTAGTGGGAATCTTGCAGCCAAATTCCCTTCCAGCAATTTGGAAGCTTTTCATAATAGGTCAGAAGAATCTTGTCCAACAGCATCAGATCTAGTAAAAAAGGTAGAAAGAACATTAATGTCTTTTGCTTTCAGCAAGAAAGTTACGTGGTGGGGAATCAAGCTGCAGAGGTGAGCTGGAAAGTTACGTAAAAGAAGATCAGACACCAAGATCCTAACTCAATATGAGTAATGTGATTTGAGGCTGATTTTGGAAAATGCTGAGCATCTGCAGAGCTGTTGGATTTCAGCTGGCATTTTGCTCATTACTTTTGAAAACTGCAGAAAGCCTGCTAGGTCACACAAATAGAAAGCAAGGCACCTAAGATCAATTTGTAAGGTCATGATTTCAGGAGTAGTCACTGGTAGATCCTGGTATCCAAATCCTCTTTTTATGCCAATAATCAGTAAGTAAGCMTATGTTTTGCATAATGTAACACAATGCCAGTGCATTAGCTCTATAGGTGATAGGGGAATGCAAACCAAACAAAGCTTAAGTGAGACTAGCCTTAAAGTATGCTACTGTTTCTCCAGCTAAAAAATACAAAACAAACAAACAAACAAAACCTCCCAACCCCCCMAAAAAAACCCCCACAACCAAAACCCCAGAGCTCTTTCATGGCATTTATGTCACAGGCATCACAACTCAGTATTAAGTGGTGGTACGTGGTCTGACATCCTTCTTTTATTAACATGTTCTTCAATACTGTAAAACATCAACTAGAATATTTTTTTTTCAAAATGTATCAAATTATTTCAGCCCTGGCTCAGTATGAAATGGTACAGTTATCATTGAGATAAAGGACAAAACTCCAACAAAAACGTTTGGGAAATTGCAAAATGACAGAAAATATGTCAATTCTGAGGAAATATGGGGACCTGTCAGAACACACACAATTTTCACTGTTTATATTCCTGTCATGCTGTTTTCTATATTTGTGCCTAAAGAAACTAGTATGTAACTGTTTCATAAAGTTCCAATACAAGGAAGGGTGAGGGATGAAATTCAAGTCTTGCCTCCAAAATTCCTTGCTTTTCTGCATTTATGTTGGGCTTTTAACTTTATTAYGAAGTCATTACAGTTTATCATGCCAATAGGTATATAGGGAATGTTAACCACAGACCATTGACAGAATAAACCATGCATTCACAGTAAGTATGCACACTAAAAAAGTCTATGAAAAACTGAGCACATGCATGAAGTGCTTGCTTCTTTAAACAGCAATTCCTGCTTCCTCGGGCTTCTATACCCAAAGGCACATGTACACGTACACACTACATTGAATGCATTTGAATTACCTTATAACCATGCTGGAAAGAGAGAACCATAGAAAGCAGTTACAGACAACTGGCTCTGAGATCTTTCTCTCTCATCTTATTCTGACAGATGAGAGTGATCAAAATAGGATTAGATTATAGAAAGGCTATGTCTGTGTTAGCAAGTGAATCTGCAGAGCAAAACCCTGTGGCCACCCTGTAAGCATTTGTGGGGAGGTTCCTTCATACCAGCTCTGCAGTGTGTCTTCTGGCTTAATTTCATCCAAAAGGGATACAGATCATCTGCTCAGAGACCTGCATCTGTCCTGGAATGCGAACCAAAGTGAGGTAAATAGGTGTGCTGGCTTTGGCTGGGATAGAGTTAATTTTCTTCACAAAAGCTGGTATGGGACTATGTTTTCGATTTGTGCTGGAAAGAGTGTTGATAACACAGGGATGTTTTTGTTATTGCTGAGCAGGGCTTACACAGAGTCAAGGCCTTTTCTGCTCCTCACACCACCCCACCAGCGAGGAGGCTGGGGGTGCACAAGAAGCTGGGAGGGGACACGGCTGGGACAGCTGACCCCAGCTGACCGAAGGGATATTCCATACCATATGACGTCATGCTCAGCATGTAAAGCTGGGGGAAGGAGGAGGAAGGGGGGGGACGTTCGGAGTGATGGCATTTGTCTTCCCAAGTAACCGTTATGTGTGATGGAGCCCTGCTTTCCTGGAGATGGCTGAACTCCTGCCTGCCGACGGGAAGTAGTGAAGGAATTCCTTGTTTTGCTTTGCTTGTGTGTGGCGGCTTTTGCTTTCCCTATTAAACTGTCTTTATCTCAACCCATGAGTTTTCTCACTTTTACCCTTCCGATTCTCTCCCCCATCCCGCCCCAGGGGGGAGTGAGCGAGCGGCTGTGTGGGGCTTAGTTGCTGGCTGGGGTTAAACCATGACAATAGGGAAGGACTGAGAGGTTCACTTCAGAATTACACCCTGATCCACACAGAATCACTGATGTAGACTTAACCAAACTGCTCCTGATCCGAGGACCTGCATTCAAAGCAGTAATCCAATGTAACAACTTATTCATTTTAAAAATTAAGACTCCTTAGAATGACATTGACAGAAATTAAGGTTAGTATGAATATAACACAGCCTTCTGGGACAGATTTGCAAGACAGATTAGTTAGGTTAAAGCAGCTGATGTTGTATGTGGTAAATGCAGCAGCCATAGTGGCATGGACATTGCTTTGCTGCAATGTGCTGGTACTTTCCCTGGCATCGTTAAAGTCTTGTCCAGTGAAAAGTGATTTCCCAGGAAATTGCCATACATTTAGCACACAGTTATTATGATGTCTTGCAAAATGAAATGGAAGAAATTGCCATACATTCAGCACACAGTTATTATGGTGTCTTGCAAAATGTAATGGAAATGAAGCTAAATAACTGGTCTGTAAAACTACTTCTGAAACATTCAGCTTTTTATAGAGACTGAAATCTTTTCTACAGAAAGATGGGAACTGCCATATTGTATAGGGCAATTAGTATGTCTCCTATAGTCTTTATAACATGTACTGCAGAAGAATAGTTTCTATAATAGTAACAAATACTTTTTTTTTTTTTTTTTTTTTTTTTTTTTTATAACTGTTGTACCTCCCCATTAAATCAGATTTATGCTTGGGCCATGATGATTTATATCCTTTCTATTGCTCTTGGATCTAGAGCCTCAGCTGGTGTAACATGATACGGTTCTACTGAAGTCATTGGAGCGCCTTCTACTTAAACAAACTGATTATCTTGCTTTTAAACTCACTTTCTGCCTTGTTCGCTGTCTTGAAGAATTGAAAAATTACAGGATCATAGGATAATTCAGATTGGGAGGTTCAACCTCCTGCTATGTTAGTAGTAATTTTCATAGTGTGGTTTAAAAACAAAGATGGAAGTGTGATACTTTTTCTGTGAAAATCTGCCTAGCTGTATCATAATGTTTGAGACAAGTTCTATGAGGTAATATCTTCTCTCTTCTGAAGAAAACCGTGCTTTTCCAGTGAGGGATTTTAAGAAAATCAATCTGCTTAGCTTATCAAAGATAAGGTTAAGAGGTGACTGGGTCATGATCTGAAAATACCTACATGGAGAAGACCATGGTTCTTTAATCTTAGGAGAAAAAGGTATAACAAGATTAAGTATCCAGAAGCTGAAACCAGATAAATTCAGATTTTAAAAAAGCGAATTTTAATCATTGAGATATTTAATCATTATAGCAACTTATTAAAGGATACTTTGAATTATATATCAATTGAAGTTTATAAATCAAGAAAAAATGTCTTTTGAAAACTATGTACTCTAATTCAGAAGTTAGGGACTGATGTACAGATTCCTGCACTAAAAATCTATGGCTTGTGTTAAGAAATCAGACTGGATAATCAAAATWGTCTCTTATGTGCATCAGTGTTGCATATGCTCTTATTTGTGTCTTTTCTGTTTAAATTCCATATCGTTCCCTAACTGCAAGCTCGTTTTAGTATCCTGACAATCATTGTAGAATTAATTGCAAACGTAGCTGAAATGGTGGGTATGATAAGCAAGGATAAGTGAACTACCAGAGATGTAAAAGATACTTTGCTAGTTTTTGTGAACTTCAGCAGAGTAGAAGAGCTCTGACCAGAGTCTCGATGATCATGGCCATGTTTTCAGTGTTAGATTGGGTAGTTTCCTTGCATTTCTACCACTGGAGCTGACAATGTACACCTGGACTAGCAACTGTAGGGGAAAAGTTATTTGACTCAACATGAGACTGCCTTTTCACAGAGGCTGTGGCAGTGCAGAACAACTGTTTTAAGTAGCGTGGGCTTAGTGAGACAAGGGCTTTCTTTGTTTTGTCTTTTTGCATTAGAAGAGGGTGATAGAAGGCTGCTGAGGAGAGAGATAGGCTCATGGTGCATCTTGGGGCATTTTTATATTATCATAGAATCATAGAACCATTAAGGTTGGAAAAGATCTCTAAGATCATCGAGTCCAACCATCAACCCAACACCACCATGCCCACTAAACCATGTCCCTAAGTGCCTCATCTACACGTCTTTTAAATACTTCCAGGGATGGTGACTCAACCACTTCCCTGGGCAGCCTGTGCCAATGTTTAACCACCACTCTTTCAGTAAAGAAATTTTTCCTAATGTCCAATCTAAACCTCCCCTGGCGCAACTTGAGGCCATTTCCTCTCGTCCTATCGCTAGTTACTTGGGAGAAGAGACCGACACCCACCTCGCTACAACCTCCTTTCAGGTGGTTGTAGAGCGTGATAAGGTCTCCCCTGAGCCTCCTCTTCTCCAGACTAAACAGTCCCAGTTCCCTCAGCCGCTCCTCATCAGACGTGTTCTCCAGACCCTTCACCAGCTTCGTTGCCCTCCTCTGGACACGCTCCAGCACCTCAATGTCCTTCTTGTAGTGAGGGGCCCAAAATGGAACACAGTAGTCGAGGTACAGCCTCACCAGTGCCATGTACAGGGGCATGATCACTTCCCTACTCCTGTTGGCCACACTATTTCTGGTACAGGCCAGGATGCCATTGGCCTTCTTGGCCACCTGGGCACACTGCTGGCTCMTATTCAGCCGGCTGTCAACCAGCACCYCCAGGTCCTTTTCCGCCAGGCAGCTTTCCAGCCACTCTTCCCCAAGCCTGTAGCGTTGCATGGGGTTGTTGTGRCCMAAGTGCAGGACCCGGCACTTGGCCTTGTTGAACCTCATACAGTTGGCCTCAGCCCATCGATCCAGCCTGTCCAGGTCCCTCTGCAGAGCCTTCCTGCCCTCAAGTAGATCGACACTCCCGCCCAACTTGGTGTCGTCTGCAAACTTACTGAGGGAGCACTCAATCCCCTTATCCAGATCATTGATAAAGATATTGAACAAGACCAGCCCCAAAACTGAGCCCTGGGGGATTGTGACCGGCCACCAACTGGATTTCACTCCATTCACCACAACTCTTTGGGCCCGGCCATCCAGCCAGTTTTTTACCCAGCGCAGAGTACACCTGTCTAGGCCATGAGCCGCCAGCTTCTCTAGAAGAATGCTGTGGGAGACAGTGTCAAAGGCTTTACTGTAGACCACATCCACAGCCTTTCCCTCATCCACTAGGTGGGTCACCTGGTCATAGAAGGAGATCAGGTTGGTCAAGCAGGACCTGCCTTTCATGGACCCGTGCTGGCTGGGCCTGATCCCCTGGTTGTCCCGCACATGGCTTGTGAGCGCCCTCAAGATGAACCGCTCCATAATCTCCCCCGGCATTTTGGAAATGCTCGGAGTACTCAGGGCTCTGCCCAGTCACATTTCTGTTTCATGAAATAAAAGCAGTCAGAGCTGGGATGGTAATAACTTATTCAAACCTATCCATCTAAGGAAAGAATCAAAACTCTGGTCAATTCTATGAATCTGTAAATCAACCTGGGTCAGTTTTTGTGTATATGTCCATCCTGCACTGTAATGGTGCAAGTCTTGAGGTTTTTAGGTGATTCATAAACCAGACTGTTTTCCAAGTCGATTGCATGGAGGAAGGTGTGAGTAAGAATGGAGTCTGGTGGCCACAGCCAACCATGCCATGGTTACTAGTAGTACAAATAAAGATACCTTTAAGTCATAAGTCTTCAGAAGTTTCTGATATTGACTCATACCATATTATAGGCTTTGTCCTGCCAATATTTCTCACATGGCGTGCTGCTGTCAAAGCAATGGAGCTTTATGGGAAAATAATGGATTCTTCAGTTTTGTGCCAATCCCCGTTCCTTGTCAAAACAGGAAAAGAAACTGACTTCAGGTTATCTGAAAAAGTGAAAAAATGGAAAATTCTTATCTTAGGGTAATAAAAATAGGATTAAATTAGAGAAAGGCTATGTCTGCATTCACAAGTGGCATGGCCCAGTAGAAATGAATCCGCAGAGTAAAACCCTATGCCCACCCTGCTAGCGTTTGCAGGGAGGTTCCTTCGTATCTTTGTTGGAGTGCATTAGTTGTGCTCTTGAAGTGTGCATCTTCTAGCTTAATTTCATCCAAAAGGAATTGTTTCTGTTTGGTGTCATCAAATGCTTTTTAAAACCACATATACATATTTGAGAAAAATATCAAAAGGAGGAATTTAAAATTAGTCTGGTCCCCTCCTGTGCCCTAGCAACGTGGACTACAAGGAAAGGTAAGAAGAGCTGGCCCAGCAGAAGTTATTTAACTGAAATAGATAGTATTGCTGATGTATTAAATTACTGCTCCATGTGAGCCTGGATGGGAGCATCTGGCTGTGGCAGGCTGTTGGGCGAGGGGTAGAGCTTTTTGTGGCGATGTCTGCCAAGCACTTGTGCTCAGTTCTGATCTGAGCAGGGGTCACCCCTGTAATTCTAGGGACTGGGTTAGAAATGGGATTAGTGCAACGATTTGAAATGTCATGTTCTGCTCATGCCAGACCAAGCCATCAAGCTAGATTTTGTGCTGTCATCAACAGCTGTCATGAATGTTTCCTTAAATCTGTGTTTGGAAGGGGTTTCATGCAGTCTTAGAGATAGATTCATGATTATGCTTAAAATCTGGGGTCAGGCCAACATGGAACAGAGTGAGTTGTAGCAAAAGAGACCTTAGAACTAGGTTTAACTCCATTATTGTAGGAATTATTTTTATTTTATTTCTGTGCAGAAAAGCTATACTTCAGTGGTTTTAGTGTCTGTTTAATAAATCAAAACAAAACCAGAAGTTATGCCTTTGGAGGGACCAAAGGAAGGGAGCAAATAAATCGTATTTTTCTCATGTGGCTGATAATGACTTGTGCCTGTCATTGCTATTCCCTGTTTATCTGACCTATTAATGGAGGGCAAAATACCAAAGAAATGTTTAATTAACATTTGTAATTAGTATTACAAAAGACCCTGCTTTATAGAACAGGCAGCCCAGAGAGGAGGGCCAGGAAAAGACAAGCTCTTCACCCTGTAATTATTGCAGCTCTCTGTAGTGCTCTCATTCATCTCATTAACATCACAGTGGGATGGTGCCACTGCAGGCTACTGGCAGGTGTCTAACTGCCTTCCTCCTGGGGAGACTTTTACAAAAGAGGTCCTGATCTGCAAATAAGTTTGAAAGCTTGCCAGTGGAATACCTCGTTCAAACTTTGGAGTCTCCTGCTTCCAAAATACCCTAAGGACTTTCAATTTCAATAGATAGTGATGCTCTGGGGATGTGGTTGCTTTTTAATTGTGGGAGGGAGAGGAATAGAGAGGGGAGAAATCAAGGTTTGTCTAACAAAATATGCTACTTCATTAACATGTTCCATTAAAAAAATAAAATAAGCTAGCTAGAAGGGAATTGTGGATGGATAAACAAAAGGAAAACCTGAGTCATCACTTGAAAAACACTGAAATGCAATCAACCCATAAAAAAGGCGTGTGTTAATTTTCTGTGTGTGAGTAAAGCTTTTCTTCTTCTGGATTGCCTTTCTTCTTCAAATTAAATTGAAACAACTATCATATCAAATAGTCTAATTCAGCAAATGATAGGAGATCTTTTATGGAAGAAAAAGAGGAATTTGTTTCTCCTTCTTCATAAAATGTATAACAACATAGCATTACACTTACACACTCTTGCAATATTCAGGTTTTTCTTAAATCCCCAACTCATGTATTTACACAAGACCCTTGCCTTTAAATGAAAAATAATTAGTGAGTTTCTAGCCATAAAAGCATATAATAAATATCAAGATAACACAAAGTAAGAGAAAAAGACCCATAAACTTTTTCTTTTATGTTAAAGATAATACATGATTTAAAGCCAGTCTCATGGTTCTTGAAGATACATTTTGGTTTATTTTATTTTTTTGGATATGGTGGAACTGAGCTTTTTTATTACAGCTCTAAATAATGAGGCAATAAACATTTACAATATATGGCATGAATGGAGTCAGCAAGTACTCAATGTTTGGAAAAGTCCTAAATCAGGTGCACATCCCACTGATCTTACTGGGATTTGCTCTTGTAACAGAGTTTGTCAGCCTCAGTGTATTGTTTACAATGATGGTTAGAGGACCATTATAAATATGCATAAGAGCTAAAGTAAACCTACCTCTACTAAAGAGCTTGTATATAAAAGGACACTGAAGGTGATGTTTGGAACAGCAGTGCAAAAGTCAGAAAATGTTCGTTTGAATCTTGCTGGCTAGATTACCTGCAGTGAATCAGCAAAATCAGATGACCTGTGATTTTAAGAACATACTATTCAGTTTAGTGAAAGGAATCAATGCTGCATTTATTTATTGCTGATAGAGCATGTATTGCTGTATTTTTAAGAGCTCTAATCACGGCCAAATAGATTTTGCAGGAGTCTGTTCAAATATTGAATAGAAAGGTGGTCTCTGCCTCAAAGCAGCTAAGACAGGAGGCAGTGGACAGATACAGATGGAAAACAAGGAAACAATGAGTGGGCATAAGTTTGTAAAAAAATAAGAAATACATATATATGAACTGGTGTTATAAGTTAGGAGTATTTTAAAGACACCTACGAAATAAAATAATTGGATAGTTTTGCAGATATTTACTGATACTTGTTTTTAAAGTAAAACTACTGATGAAAATTCACATCATGGATTGATTGAAGGCACTTGTCAACTTTCTGGCAGTGAATAAGAGATGATAATGATAACTAGCATAGTAGAGACTGTGATACTCTAATATACATTTAAGAAGACAAAATTTAGTACTTGGACTAGCAATATGAACCTTTAAAGGCTACTTGATGAAGTCCAAAGATTTGCTATTTAGAGTCTGGATTTCCATCCCTTTAAGTAAAGGAGCTTGAACTCAGGAGCGAATGCTGTAAAAATAGGCATATCCATGAAATTCTGTCCCAGACTGCAAATAATTAAAAGGCCTGATTTACTAGTGAGACACACACTGAGCATACAGCTCCTAAACTTGCCGTCTGACCTCTGTCCTTTTACAAATCTGCCTCCAGGGAACCACTCTCCCAGCGCGAAAAATCTGTTACGTGGATTATATAGGTGCAGTCCAATGTTTTCTTTTGAGCAAGAATAGGGAAACTGGGGGGAAGTGTCTCACGTGTTTGTGTGAAAGAAAGTTTACCTTTGTCCAAAAGTCCGTCAAAAATCAGGTGCATAATAATAATCCTATTTCTCACTGAGTATAGGCCAATATACTTCAAAATTATGGATCAGAGCATAATATATACTATATAATTTGTGCTAGTTCCGGCTTTTTTGTAAAAATGGGGGCAATGCTACTTGCTTACATGAAAGGCTTTTATGAAGTTTAATTTAAAAGTGTAGAGTGCTTTGAGGTTTATTTCTTATGAAGGGAGCTAAATAATATAATCACAGTCTCCATTTGTGTTAATTGTGTTTTATTTTTAAAGAAAACATAGCCTTTTTCTCAAATGGCTCTTAGCTTTTATGTCTAGCTTGCCTTACAGGTTTAATTGTCCTTACCTTCCAATGCTGCCGGCAAAAACAAGGACCCTTTGGATGTACATATTCTTAGATTTGTTTTTCTACCTTTCCCCCAGGCATTAGATATATATGGCTCGAATTCTGCCAGCCACAGGCAAAGGCTGAGGAGAGGAAAAAGAAAAAAATGAAAAGAAAATGTTATGGTTCTCTACTTCAAAATTCTGGGCAAAGGAGGAAGAAACCCATATTCATATAATTGGAGAGTATGTGAGAAGGTTCTTTTAACAAGGTGCATTGAAAGAGTTTTGAATAGAGGAGGATTTTAAAGAGGGGATAGAAGACTTTTGTTGTTTTTTGTCTGTATATCAACTATACTTATTCCAGCACTCTTGATCCTGGTAAGATTTGTTGTTGTTGTTTTCTGTGCATGTGGATTAATTGCTTGAGCTGTTTTTCTCGTGGTTTTTTAATTTCTCATCAGGAGTTTGCTTTTTTCTTTCTCTAGGTCACCAGGGATGCAGCAAAGTGCCCAGGTCACTAGACCCAGTGTTGTAACAGCAAACCTTGTAATTGATCGTGGCAGAATGGAAGGATGAGCCCAAAAGTTCAGAGCAAACACGCACAGTGCCTTGGCAACGCCCACGAGCTGAAAGCTGACCTGGAAACAGTAAGATATGTCGTATAGCTGTAACAGATTTTCTACAGCCTACACCTAGAAACCATTCATACACATGGGGAGAGAGCAGCAGTACAGAGATGTTTAAACAGAAAAAAAAAAAAAATTAAAAAACCATAAAAAGCACTAACAATGCTAGCAGAGTAGGGAATATAGGCTAGGACAGGCTTGCTTTTTTGAACTTTTCAGATTGCTTTCTTTTGGGTTATGTGAAAGTATACATTTTCTCTTAATAYATATTGTTTTCAGATACGGCAACAATATAATTAGTCTTGAAATCAAGACCAATACGTAGCCGAGTGTAAAAACACTCCTCCCTGCCCCAAGCCCCCCAAAACCACAACAGCAATCAGGCACCTCAGATGACAAATCCATACGATTAGTCCACCAGCTCCTTACCTCTGAAAGCTGGAGCTAAAATCCTTTGTTACGACCYCAGTAAAAATGAATTTGGTGATCTACTGCCTGTTGTAAAAGTACAATATTATCTTCAGTTTCTACTGGCTGAAAGCTCCATCAGGGAAAGACTTTTTTCTTTCTATTTTCTATTTGAGAGTCCTTGAACCAAATACAGATAGTGTATAAATAAGTGTAACCCACTGACCCTCTGTCCCACACTGTGTCCTATATATTTGAGCTTTGCTGTGCTGAAAGGAAGGAATTACTTTCCCAGAGGGATGAGCAGGAAGATTGCTGCCTTTTTTAAATTTTTTTTTCTTTTTTTTCTTTTGTCCTTCATATGATAGCATGGCATTAGCTTTCAAAGGATCCTCCTTCATGTTACCTTTGCGTAATCTCATGCATAGTCTAATTATTGACTATCCCCAGTGGTAATTTGGCTAGTAGCTGAGCTGTCTGTACTGCAGTGCAGCTGGATCTGCATCACAGGCAGGTGTACCTGAACAAGATTTCAAGTGGCTAACATGGATTTCAGTAGGAACATAGTCATGAAAGCACAAGTTTTACTTCAGTCTTTGTAAGCCATGAGTAATTATTTCAGTAACCAAACCCCACATCGATACCATTGTGCTGTTGCCTAATTCCAATTCAATGCTAGCTTGAGTTTACCCAACAAGTTGCAAGCAGACTTCTGGCTCTCAAAGGGGGGACAATGTAAAGTAAGATGTACCCTGTTTTTGTAGTATCTGGTGATGAGGGACTGCAAAGGTGAAAACTTGCTTTAGGTGGGTGAGAGGCACGCTGTCCCCAGGCTCAAAGTGATCTCTTCTCCCCACCTTCCCTTAAGGGCTGGCAGTTTATAACTGCCAGCCTGGGCAAGCTGTGCTTTTGCTGAATGTATCTCTGGGATCTTAATTTGATGTATGATATTTGCCAGTTGCAGGTTTTTAATGCCCGTATTTTTCAGATACTTGAAAAATACAGAGTGAAAAGCACTCAGCTGAACCCATTGCCAAATGATAGTTGCTCTCAGTTTGGATCAGTGCCCCAGTTTACAGCTGTCGTGATCTTCAGGGGAAAGACTGTGGAAATAGACTGACCTTACAGCACACCTGGAAGGCCAAGAGGCCCTGTCTCTGCCAAGCTATACATAGTCAGGAGGGTTAAGTTATACAGCCAGGTAAATGGTAATGCTAGCTGTTGTCATACTTTATTTGGCTGACTGTGGCTGTTAAGCCAGTCCTTTAGGGACATTCCTTCAAAGCTGGCAACCTCTGTGTCCTAAAAATAATCAGTGCTGAACAGAGTCAGTGACCAAGGGAAACAGTAATCTCAAGACATTAAAGCCTCATATCTTCAAAATTTAACTTGTGTGGTTAGGGCTAGACCTGTCAAAATCTATATGAGATGGATGCTTGGTGGGTGATCTCTCCTAGAAAGGTGGGATTTCCAAGTTGTTGTTTTTTTCTCCTCTATGCAGTCGCTCAAAATGCAGGGCTCTGCATTATAAAGCTGGCGATTCAACAGAAGCAATACCGAAAGTGCTTGCCAATCAGTCATTCCTTGCAGACATCCCCTCTAGTGTATGCATGCTGGCCTTTTTGGGAGGTAAACGTCATTAACCTTTCTTTTTTTAGTTTGGATTCCAAGTTTTTTTTATTGAAATTCAGTTCACACTTGCAACATGCTCTCCTTTTGGACTGTAAATGCTGTGCAGTATGCAGATCACTCCATCTTCTTCTACTCCTTGTTGCTCGCTGCTGCAGAGCCAGAACTTTCCAGCCAGCAGCTACTGCAGTGATTTGCCTCCAAGGGCTCAGATGGAAAAAGCCATCAGTGAGGATGGTTCTTGCTGGAGAGGGGCATGAATGCGTCCTTCAAGGAGAAATGCCTGGTGATCCTCTTGAGCACAGTATCAAGCAAAATGCCTCTCTGTCTACTGCTCCTGAAGTGGGAAATGTGTGGTGGGCTTTAGACTGAGGCCAGGGTTTAAATGTAATTACAGTCCCTGTCTTTTCTACTTATTKTAACAGTGCAAAGAAAGCTACTATTTGGCCCTTGATCTAGGTGTGCTCTCTGCCCAGCAGTGAATTATGTGACACTGTGCTTCTGTTTTAAATGCTGTGGGAAGGTTGGACATCTGTTTAACCCCCTATGTCCTGAGTCACCACTTCCAGTTCACTGGTTAAAGGACTGGGAGTAAAAAGAAAAAAGAAAATCATGGTGGCTACAGATAAATCAGGGATTATGGGTAAGAAGGAGGGTTTGATAGAAATTTGAGCCTTATTTCTCTCTGTAAGCAGTTTGTAAAAAATCTAGTGTGGAAGGGGAGAAGGGCAGAGGAGGGCAACGAAGCTGGTGAAGGGTCTGGAGAGCAAGTCTTACGAGGAGCGGCTGAGGGAACTGGGACTGTTTAGTCTGGAGAAGAGGAGGCTCAGGGGAGACCTTATTGCCCTCTACAACTMCCTGAAAGGAGGTTGCAGCGAGGTGGGTGTTGGTCTCTTCTGCCAAGCAACTAGCGATAGGACGAGAGGAAATGGCCTCAAGTTGCGCCAGGGGAGGTTTAGATTGGACATTAGGAAAAATTTCTTTACTGAAAGAGTGGTTAAGCATTGGAACAGGCTGCCCAGGGAAGTGGTGGAGTCACCATCCCTGGAAGTATTTAAAAGATGTGTAGATGAGGCACTTAGGGACATGGTTTAGTGGACATGGTGGTGTTGGGTTGATGGTTGGACTCGATGATCTTAGAGGTCTTTTCCAACCTTAATGATTCTATGATTCTATTATGCAAAAAACTACCAAAATTGCTAATATGTCTACAGAGTCGAGGTGACTCTCCAACTTGAAATTTAATAGAAGTCAAATTTAATAGAAGTCAACTTGAATGTCTTGGTGATTGGGTATTCAGTCTTTCTTTCACTGGATTTAGTCCTAAAGCTCCAATGGCCATCAGCATGGACAGGACTGAGCTTCAGGGTTAAAAATCACACTCCCAAATATACAGAAATGACACTATGTATGAAGTATATGAAACTGAAATGAATCCGGTGGAATCTCAGTGAGGTTATTGCCAACTTTTGTACCAGGGACTATTCTCGCTGTCTAGTATTTGTAGTTGATACTTTTCAGATTGTTTTTTCCTGGCACAGTAGTAAGCTCCCCATAGAAAACTCTAGCATCCATGACTTCATTAGGTTGATAATTGGCATTTACCAGTCACAAGGGAAACCGTGAATCTTTTCTTGGCTCTATCTCCTGCAATGAGCAGGAGAACCTCTTTGAGAGGTTCTTTTTGCAGTGTTTCACCCAAATTGCTTCTCTATGAGAGCAGAGTGTGGAGTTCACTACCCTAGAGAGTTTTTTTCCAATCCCCTGCTCCATCAAGGATCCCTTACGTCCTGACATTAAGTGTAAGAGAGAGAACCATCCCTGAAGGGACTCTAAACCATCTCTTTGCCAAATAAAAACAGGCTTTCAAGCTCCTTGGATAATTTGACAACCCACCCTTCTTCAAAGTACAGTTTCTCCCAGGTATTTATTCCATAAATCAGAAGCAAAGCCTCATGCTGTATAGATTAATTATGTCAATAGCTAGAACATCACTTCCCCATGAAATCATGTGACCTTCCCCTGGAAAATCTTGCAAATTTGGACTGTGTGGGTGAGAAGAAAGTGATGATAATTTTCTTAAGATTCTCTACAAAATTCTCTGCCCCCAAGTTCTTTTAGTTCCTCAAATCCTGTTCCCTAAAGGAATGTAAAGTCGTATTCTCTGTTTTGATTGTATCTATTTTTATGTCCCTTCTGCATTTTTTCTCTAGTCCCTTCTCTGCCTACTACACTTAACTACTTCTATACATTGATATAAAAGCAACTACCTCTGCATCTTCAGTTAGCTAACTATGGGCGATTCTTTAGGTAACAGACTTGCTGCTCCCCCTCAAGATATTTTTCCCCAAGTGGGATTGGAGCATCACTGAAGTTTTGATATCATCTGTAAAAGATCCAGTGTAGTTGGGTGACACCAAAGGGGAATGTCTCAAATGCGAGAGGTCCGAGTGCCCATTGATCAGCTGCTACGATAATGTTACTACAATTCAGGACCGTGACGGTCTGATCCATTCCTTGGCCTCTCTGTCCTGGAGGATAGCTGAAGCTCATGATAACTTCTCATTTCTTTTGAAAAGATCTTTGTACCAGCAGCAAGAGAGAATGATAATTCTCTAAACCGTGAGTGGTCATTGGTTTTGTAAGTTGTCTGAGCCAGTTTCTTGTCAAGCTGCCAGAGATTTCTTTCTGCTCATTGAGCCTTGAATTGTTCTACAATGTTGATGTGACTTGCAAAGGCTGGGTTCTGAGTAGATTCACTGAGATTGCTTGTAAATACATACTGATCACTGAATTTTGTATTAATAATAAATAATAATACTGAAATGATAGTAATTGTGAGTGAACCTGACTTACCACTTGATTGCTTCCACTTTTCCTTGAGAACATTAAGAATGGGAGTTAATTTAAATTGTATGTATTATTCAGGGCATGTCTTTTAAGCATCTGATGGCATCATTAATATACATGTAGAGGGCAATTTTTGAGACACGTGTTTGATATAGAAGGATTTGGAATGTGTAACAAGTAATGATTCTTTCTTTTGTGAAGTTGTAATTAAGTTATTAAAAATTCATCCTTCAAAATATGAAAATACATTTTCTTATGCATCAATTTGTTTTAAATATGATGCATATTTTTAAATCTGCATAAAAGATACTGTAGCTTGCCTTATGGATCCTACCAGTCACTGTGTTGATATGGTGAACTGGAGAGCCATGTTTTGATTTTCAGGAACTAACCAAATTTATGAAGAGCTAGATACCATTGCCAGGGATTATTTGATGCTCTGCCTCTCTCTGACTCTGGCAAAGCTGTGGCTGAGCTGACATATTTCATAAAATAGTAAGGGTATATCAACCCCCAGCAAAGATGTAGACCCTGATGTCTCTGGTACTTGTACCTATCCCACTGAACTGCTAAACACTGAAGAGGATGGGGCTGATCTGGACAAAGGAGCCCCAATCAATTAATGGGAAAAGACTTCCCTCACCCTGTTGTTGAGTGTACTGTGTAAAGATGCAATATATGTTGTCTTTCCAGCAAGCTCAGACCTCTGGAGGGCTTTTAGCATTATACTTAGAGCATAAAGGAAAGATAAAATGGAGCCAGTGCACATGATGTAAACTGTGGCTTCCCTCATTGCCACCTGGGATTTTCCAGACAGGCAGCTAGTCACTRATGTTGAGCAAGGTCCCTGCATTAACAGAGCTTTGTTTCCTAGTGACTCGTGGGAATAGTTTTGGTTGAGTGGTTTGATTTGCATGGCTTCACTTTCGTTGAGTTTTGTTTTCAATTCTGGACTTGAGCTTATTTAAATTCTCCAAAGTGATGTTCATTGAAGTTGCCAAGTTTCACTTAGTTTTGTGTTGAAAGTGACGGTATTCTGGCAATTTTTCCGGATTAGTAAAAGGATTAAGGTCTGATAACTCATCAGTATTAGAGGCAGGCGCTTCATACTGTTAGAAAGCTGCAAGGACTACTTTTTCCACTGTCCAATAGGAGGAGGCTTCTGCTTCTAGACATGATAGGTCCTATGACATCAAATGTTAATCCTGGAATATTATTCAATATGGAAAAGTTATTTCTGATAGTCTTTAGACCTTTCCAAAATGCATAAGCTTTTATCTCTCCTTCTGAGGTTTTTAAAATGGGACATAGAATATTAAGGAAACCCTGCTTTGTGAGCAATATATGACACACAACACCAATAACATTTCTCAGCTTTCAAATGCTGCTAAAAGAATGTGCCTGTAACATGTGTGGTCTTTCTCACTGCACAGAAATATACTCTGGCATGACATAAAGCTTTTACCTAGACTGCGTGAAATAATTTGCCTAATGCGACTGTGGTTTTGCTACTCATGGGTAATACAGCTATCTTAAACTTATGTTTGTGAAAGACTTACTTATTTTCCATCTCTGAAGTGGGGCAGCTGAACATAGGAACCTCTGCAGAGGTTCTTCCTGACTCAGCCATGTCCAGTGGAGATTTCTGCTGGAGAAGCTTCCTGCATGATCCTTATTGAATAGGATGGAACTGGGAAACAAACTTTCTGGGCAGTAAAACAAAACCAGCTTTTCAGCGAGTATTACTGTTTAGTAAATGCATCTGCAAGAATCTTGCTGCTGAACAAACAAAGAATAATAATAGGGTGACAGTTGGAATAAATTTGTTTAAAATTGCAAGTGAGTTTGCATGGGGAGGGAAATATTTACCTCCTCACTTTCTCACTTCTCCATTTCTACCAGGACTACTTCTGACGTCATTGGCCTTTGAGCATCGATGGTGAATGCCTTTAATAAAAATAAGTCATCACCTACAAATATTTTGCATTTATCCTCTTAAGTGGGAAGCTCCCTCACAAAATCGCCTGTTAGTCTGCTGCCTAGCACCAAACCAGTTGTAATGTCCAATAATCTGTGAAAGCATTGGAGTTAGAGATGCTTGTTTTGGAAGCAGAAATTTCCCATGCTTTCTGTTGGTCCCATTATGTTGTGAGACCACAGGTTATAAGAAAGAACTCTTTTTTTTAAAAAAAAAAAAAAAAAAAAGTGTTTGCTCAGCTTAATTTCCATTAAATTCAATCATTTCCTATGAAATACTATATTAGAGCATTTTCGACTTATATAAAATGTGGCATTTGTAATTTTCCTACCTCAAAGAAATTGAAAATGTTTCTGTAAGGCCTCTACTTTAAAGATAGAAAGATGAGCGATTGCCGTGTTGGCAACAACATAGACAACAGATAAAATTCACGTAGCATAAGTAAGTTATCACATGGCATAAGTGGATTATCAATGGATTTCATTGCATTGATAATCTCTGAAAGTGTTATTGGTTTGGCTGAGATCATCTCTACAACACACACAAAAAAAAGGATTTGTCACCAACAAGCAGCCCAGACATTTGAAAACCATGTTTGTAACCCATACCCTTTTCATACCATGTCAGAATACATTCTTCCTACTTTCTAGATCTCTCTTGCCTTAGAGACAGCACGGTTAGCTGTTCCAGGTCAGTTTCTGATGGCCTCTCTCAATTAAGCAGCATGTGCGTGGATATGTTCAGGTCTGCAGAACTCTTATGACATGGGAAATTTGTGTTTAATATAAGTAAGGCTACTAAAAGCTGGTTTCAAGTAGAGAATATATTTAAGATTTGACTTTTTAAAATACAAATTCAGAGGTGTTTTGGGTGTTCACAACAAGGAGTCTTTGTCTAATGACTATTTATACTGAATGTTACTTGGAACCCAGCATTATGAATATTTCAGTGAGGTCTGCAGTCAAATATCGTAAAACACGTTCCGTGACCCAATATGCAAATCAGCTGTGGGATTTGAGAGGGCTGTTGGGGCTTACTCTACATAGATTTAGACTGTTTTAACAAAGGTTATTTATTAAGCATTATCGACATTGGTTTTTTCACCACTTCCAAAATTCAGGAGGGTATTTTATTTTCTTTAGGGAAACAGCTAAGAAGTAGGTCGGGAACCATGACTGTGAAGAGGCCACTCCAGGGAAGGGAAAGGTTAAGTTGAGTTCTAATAAGTAAAACAAAAAAGTTGGGAGGCTGCTGTCATTTGTGAAAGAAGAACCTCTTCTGAGTTATTGTTATATATTGAACTATTTAATATGTCTCAGTTGTTGTTGTTTGACGATATTAAGGTTAATGAGGGGAATTCCTACCACTACATGATTCAGGGAGTTAAATTGGAGGCTATTGGAGGAATTATAATTTATATTACATAGACAAGTCCGGAAGCATATTCCATGGATAAAAAATGTCATGTAACAGAATCAATATTACCAAAATTGTATGATGCAAATTTGGTGACTTCGTGAAATCACAAAATCCATATAATACATTAAGTAATTTTGGCAATTGCCACAATAAAAAAATGGATACGGATTACTCGACCATATTCTATCCTGCTTTGTACTTCGTGAAATTCCTGCTCAAAATAGGGAATAGATTAGATTAAAATTGAACCAAACCATGTTGCAAACCTAAACAGAATTTAAAGGCTTAGGCTTCTCCAGGCAGCAACTCATATTTACAAAAAGTAAGGATGTGTGTGCAAACGTGCCAGTTTGTCAGGTGAGAAGAGCAGAGTTTGGGGCGTTTTTATTTTTTCCTTTCTCCCTCAAATATCATCGAACTCCCACAGAAACAGGGAAATCCCCATTGACTTAAAATAGAGCAATGGACAAATTAAGCAACCGTGAACACACACACAAAAGTAGTGATGTTGTTTACTTAAGTCTTTAGCCAGCAGGCTCTGTGAGAACCTGGGAGCTGCTGGTCCCTGTGACTGAGGACAGAGACCACGAGATACCACAGTTGCAGCATGTCATCTCACGCAGTTGGTGTGTGTGGGAAGAGGATAGCTTGAAAAACCTCTCTTTTTGCAAAGGAAGGAGGGACTAGTGAAGCCAGACTGCTCCCTCCATCTTAAGGGCTGTCTCTGCTCTGCAGGGCCATAAGCTGTGGCTGTGTGCATGAAGGGAATATACTCTTACGGGAGTGCAGGAGTCAGCATGTTTCCTCTGCAAAAGCTGGAGAATTGCGGAGGAAGGGTTTGGGCCAATGAAGCAGTGTCATTTTACATCGGTAGAAAATTGGCACCTCTCTCTCTTTCTCTGAAATGCAGCACTTCAGTGCTGACCTCTGCTCAAAATGAAGCGTGATGAACCTATAATTAGGAGAAGTTCAAGTGACTTGCACAACAGAAAAATGAGAGTTGTGGGGCTCACTTACACAGTATTCTCTTAGGCTGCTGTTGAAGCATCCTGGCATTTCTGTCTTATTCTGTCTTCCTGCGCATCTCCTCATCTTTTGACCTCAAAGTCCTGGAGCTCAAAGTCATAGGTTTATTTTGACCTTCAGTTTTTACTAAGAAAAAAAAGTGAGTTCCTAGTCCTAAAAGCTACAGAGATAAGCTTGAAAGTGTGCTCTTTTAAGCCTCAGGAATAAGAAAACTCATGATTTTAAAATATTTGGGAATAGCAGTGGTACTCCAAACAAGAAGCCACCAGATGCCTGTATCAGCATGCTTCTGAATTAGGCAGTAAGCCTGTGCTCAAAATATAACTATTTCACAATAGTATTAAATATGCTTCTTCCTGTTGGTACCTYATTCTTTTCTGTGTAAAGAACTTCTAACAGCTTCTTCTCCATCCTTATTCAAACAAATGCTAGCTTTTGTAACCGAAAAGAAAACAAGTAGCAGGTGAAGACTTATTTTTCATGATGCTGAGAACAAATGATTACTTAACTAAAGATCTTGGCAATTGTTTTCCCTATAATTCCTCACAAATATTAACAATAGTTTATGAAATCTAGAACTTTGAAATGCTCATTCTTCTGAAAAATTGACCCTGTGTCATCTTTATTTATTATTAATATCTTTGTACATGTACATGTGAGTCTGGGAAACATATGCATATGAGTTGCAAGTATGCCTGCATGTATCAATTACCAAATCATACTTGTTACCCATTTAAGATATCTTATGCAATACATATAGCGTGCAAATTGATGTTTGAATATACATTAAGTCTACAAGGCAAAGTCCGGCCAGCCAGATGACACAGCATAATTCATACAATTTTCTCAGAAAACTCTGCAGTTGAGCCTTGTAACATCTATTTCAACTGAAGCTTCTCTCAAGCACAGAGCAGTGCACTGAGTTTGGGTTTTTCAAGCTATACCTATTAATTTCCTTTAAGAAGCACTATGACATGATGTGTCATGATGTCATAGTTGTTGGGACCACGGGCTGCTGCAAACCATAGCCTGGGGGAAGGAGAGACCTCCAGAAGGCCTGTGCCCATTCTGATGAGCAGGTAATGGCGTGGTCAGAGCACAGAGGTGGAGAAGCTCTGTCTTGTGACACTGCTGACCTGTCTGGAGGAATGAGCCAGCGTGGGTGAGGAGCTAATTCTGAACTGATTTCCTGGCAAGGAAAACGTAATGACTCCGGAGCACAAAGAAACTATAATGGTGAGGCAAGTAATGCTATCCTATCAGTATTTCTTGGAATGAGATCCTAGTTTGGGACAGATGTTAAATTTACAAGAAAGACCTTGTTCCGTGTTTATTGTTGTTCAGGTATTTATTTCTGCAGATGCCTTCTTGCTTCTTCAGTTCTGTGCAATTTTTTTTCTATATAATGTTTTAGCTTTAATACCAAGTAGCTTTCAAACACAAATCATTCAGTAGTGTGGCTTCCAGTCCACTTCCTGGAAGCCATTGCAAACAATATGCTTTTCAGGCATTCACCATTTTCACAAATGGTTTTGTTATTCTTGTCTGGTCTTACAAGTAAATCAGACTGACAAGGTCGAGAATACCCATGACACAAACCACTCTCTCTAATAAGCAGGCCCTCTCAGAGGAAATCTGAAGCCTGGTGAATGCCAAGAAGAGAGTATGCCAACGGGTTTAACTCTCTGTTCAGCTAAATGGCCGATCACTGCGGCGATACCAGAGTGGGGTGTGTGAGGTCTGACTTAAGTTGTCTCTCTTCTCCTAGATCAAAGCACAGCAGTTACGCATGTTACACCTCTCTGCCTTGAACGCCTTGCAGCTTTGTAAAGATTTGGCTTTGTGGAGTACCCAAAGACAAACATCACTACTGGGCGGGCTCTGAGCTGTGGGGGATGCTGTGGTCATGGAAGGAGGTGGGAGATGGGGACAGTGGGAGGAGACACTTTAACCTTGTCTCTTTTTTTTTTCCTCTATTGTTTAATAAATTTGAGAAAAAATTGATTTTCAGAAATTTTTTAGGGACAAAATTTTTGACAGTTTATTTGCAATTACTTTTTTGTTTAATAAGACCTAACTTGAAAACAGATATTAGGTATTAGTGTATAAAACAAATTAATTTTCATTATTTTGCATCTGCTATCATGTAATTTTATACCTTAATTTTGATATTAGGAGAAGCAGAGGGTTATTTTCAACTCATCCTCTCTGTATCTTTCCTCATTTTGTAGTTCTCCAATATGTAACCTTTTCTTCAGTCTATTGATTCTGTTATTTGTTGGTTGGTTGTTTTTTTTTCCCTCTATCAGTTTGTCCTGAATGAAAGCCAAATCTGGATCCTCCTGAGATTTACATAACCAGATGGTACTATGTTTGGCATCTTTCATTCCTCTGATACCAAGGCTGATCACACGCTACTCTTAGTAGTTCATCAATTTCAGATCTGAACAGTGTTCTTTAGAAATCCTGAGTGAATATCGCTCTGTCCTTGTAATTTGTTATTGCTCATTTATTAATATATTCTAAAAGCTTTCCTACCAACACTTCAGTTAGAGGCATTTCTAGGACTTTCCTCTGTAAATAAGGACTCTGGTATGAAAACATCCTTTCCTCCAGTGTTAGCTTTATGCAAAACATGTGTTTAGTTCTTCTGCTATTACCACTCCAAAGGAGATCCCTGTCTTTTTCATCTCTCATTTGGGAGCA
The DNA here is from genome assembly GCA_035582835.1 of Phoebastria nigripes. Lineage (NCBI taxonomy): Eukaryota > Metazoa > Chordata > Aves > Procellariiformes > Diomedeidae > Phoebastria > Phoebastria nigripes. Next base: position 510,847 of record JAYKAV010003045.1, read on the forward strand.
TGTTAGCTCTGCATTCTTCAAGTCTCTCTCAAAAAATTTCACATGCTCTGGTTCTTGAACAGACACAAATGAATGCTTAATGTAACACATTAGTGTATAAAAGATGGTCCAATGAGTGTACAGACTCCTTTTACTGAGAAGCTGTCTGTTTGGGAAATATCTCATTCAGTACAGGGGTGTTCGTTTATATCACAAAACTCCACGCTATTTCCCTCTGTGCAAAATGTAGTACTTACTAATGGTACCTTTATGTGGCATGGTTAATTCTGCTTTAAGTAAGTGAGTCTTCTCTGAAAATACTTGCAGTACATGAGGCCTTGTATATAATGCTTACACATCAACGAAAAGCTATGTTTTATTTCAAACACAGAACTTGGAGTAGGTTGAGCTACAAAAATCCCGTCTCAGTATATGGTAAGAATATCCATGGGGAAACTTGGGGTATAGTAACTCGTGAGCTGTGAACTCCTCTGCTAGTTTGAAGTGTATTGACTTCTCTGGGTACACAAGCCTGGAACAGGCTGGAGCTGATAGGAAGTTTGAAATTAGTAGCATTTTTTAAAAAAAACTTGTGATATGAGTGAAAGTGTTGGAAAATGCCTTGTAGGAGGCAAGTAATACAAACACGGGGGGGGGGGGGGGGGCGTGGTGGGCAGAACTAACCGTAAGCCTCACGAGGTTTTGTAAAAATGCCATTTAGATATCTCTCAGTAATGCTGATGCTGAGATGTCATTTCACCATTTTTCTGCTGGCTGCATCAGCAAGGCATTGGGACGCTTACAATGAAAGTGTTTCAGCATATTTCTTCAGCTAGAATCTCCTTTTTATTCCAGTCAGGACAGAATAAAACTCATCTGAAAAATCCGAGAGGGGAACGGAAATGCTGACACTTCAAATGCCCAGTTCAAAAAATCTGATGCCCATGCTACTTTTCATTCCCACAGCTCCTGAATACATCAAGCATGTTCCCTTTAAGGACAGCTTGTGTCATTGCAAACTGCGTTCTTGATGTCTAGTTGCACTGTGCCTGTGTTTGTGTAGGGTTTTAATCATTGATAGCATACCTGAGCATTCATTGCTTTCTTGTTATTTCTCACGGTTGCTTTTTTCCTGTTGCTATTGGTAAAAATGTTTTAAATGGTTTCTGCTGTGCCCATATTTGCTCTTGAATCAAAAGGGAGTAGTTGGTGAAAATATAATTCAGGGAATGTGTTTTAATTTTTTTTCAGTCAAGCTCAACACTTTTTGCAGGATTTTTATCCAGTAGAGAAGGGTTACTGCTGAGTAGATTATTACATTCCATTGTTAGCCTGGAAAGAGAAAACACAGTCTATGAATAAAGGAATAAATTAATTTGAGTGCTGCAAAGTGCAATAAAATTTGTTTTAATTCTAAATGCAATTGTTGTCATTTAACCCTGTGTATGATTTGTATTCAGAAGTGGTACCATTGCCCCAGTATGTTTCTTTCCTTCTTTCTTTCATCTCTCCAAGTCTTTTACCAATCCTTGTTTCTTTTCTTTTTGTTTTTCTTTTTTTTTTTTGAATTTTTTTATTTCCTTGGGATAGGAACAGCAACAGATCCTTTTCCTCTTCCAGTGACTGATGTTTTCCTTCTTCTGAAACTACCATCCTGCAATGTCTGACACTCTGAAATTACCATGTTTTGAAGCAAATAATGCAATCCCTTGGAGAAATTTGAGTCTCCCTTTCCTATTGCTATAAAACTCCCTTTTCTCCTGGCTAGAAAATGAGAAACCAGCCTGTGAAACCTGATCTGTTTTCTTTCCTGAGCCCTCTGCTAATTTACTAGCAAGTTGCATGTTCAGGACAGAATAAATATTTCTTTGGAAAGCTGTACAGAGACTGATGGTTATTCAAAGCTGCTCAGAATTGTAGAACATTAGGAAATACCCTGTCTGGTGCAGAGTTAGTGGGTGAAGGGTTTAGATAAGGCAACTTATCATTTTACTGTCCACCTGTACTAAATGTGTTAATATTTCAAATGTTCCTGCAAGATAAGATGTACATCTGGTTGTCTACCAGAGTACACTAAATAAATATTCATAATGTGAATATGAAGCATTTAAGAATGTCATTGTTCCAAAATATATGCCTGTCTCATTCATAGAATTAATTCAGATAGGCAGCTACTTGCAGAAGACTTTTATAAAAGATCAGCTAGACTTCTGGAAGGGTTAACTTTCAATCAATGTAATTTCTGTTTTCATGAAAAAAAAATTCTCTTCAACCAGTAACTCTGAAAAAAGAAATTGTGCAGATGGAAACCTTAGAAATGGGCTGACTGGCAGTGAAAAGATTGTCACCAGGAGTAGTCAGCAAGAGTCAAGTGGAGAGCAGCCTTTCTCTGGTCTAAAGCAGATATTTGGTACTTTTCCCTTTATTTCTTAATGTTAATCCTGGGGAATAAATGGCTGCTGCTCATGGCAAGAAATAAAGAGCTATGAGCTCAGCTGGATGCAAAACGACAAAGAGCTGGTGGAGTCAGTAAAGCAGTACTGATTTAGACCAGTGGAGGATATATAACTAAACTAAATCACCTAAATGAAATCAGGCACTTACAAAATCTTGCAACTACAGGTCTGAATAATTTTCAGAGACGATGCTAGTCATCGGTTCTCATGCTATCTAAAGCTGGTTTCTTYTTCAGACTTCAGGATTCAAGACCTAATTGATTAACTTTCTCTCAAAGGAATGGCTGATGTGTGGAGGGGAAGATTGTGGAGGCATAAGAAGAGGCCAAGGAGGTCTCAAAAAGGAATTTTAAGTGCTGTTACTAAACAGAATTTCTTTTCTTACCATTTTTTCATTAAAAATCATGTGTTAGAAGAGAAGAAAGAGACAGAGCAACTGTTTAACTAAGCTGCTTTCACAAGTGGGACTTGTGAAAGGGCCAGACCTCTGCAGTGTGTTGTCTCACACAAGCATCGCTGTCAGAGGCTGGAGCATCACTTTCCATTGAAGTGACTGCGGCAGGCAGGATGGTGCATCTTCTGTGAAATGTTTTTATTGCTTCTTTTTCTTACATTTGTTTTTATGGAAATTTAGAACATCTCATGCTCTTTTCCATATTAACAGAATGTAACTCCAGGAGAGCACATAAATCCAAAACTATTTATTCTTGTCTTAAAACCCTTCTCACTCCCCTCCCTTTTTTTTTTTCCTAGGCAAGACATAAGACAATCTCAGAAACACAACACTAAAGCAGCCTGTTAAATTCTGATATATCCCAGCACGTGTCATTTCCTCCTCCTTCACTTTAAAGATAATTTTGGAGGTTAATGAACTTAAATGTAATACTTTAAAATAATCACTAGAGATAACAGAAAAAAATCAAGTAGCTCCCCAGTCTAGAAAGAAATGTTTGATCCTACACTTACAGGCTCATTTAAATTCACTACTGTAAGCCATCACTTTCAACTATTGATCTATGATAAGACATTTTTATTAATTTTTCCTTAGAAAAATTCACTAGCATTGAAGAAGATTCAGCATGCAGGGGGAAGAGCTCCTTAATTTGACTGATTAGGCCAATTTACTTAGGCTTTCCTAAAAAATAAAAGGATGCACTGTARATCTTGGACTTCATCTCTGAAATGTTTAGTCAATCCCTGGCAATTAATCCATACCTTGCTTTCTCAGACTGACATATTTCATGCAGTGCTCTTTACAAGAACCACTTGTATCTGTGCATTTTGTTTTCTCATCCAGCTGTGACCAATTAGCTAATGTCTCCCTTACTCCCTTGCCGCAGCTMTGCATACCGTGGTCATGGATTGGTAGGAGGAGCAGTTCCTATGTATCTCTCACCCCTCTGGCACCTGGGTGAAATGGGACAAGGTCTGGGTGGAGCTTGGCCTGAGGAGGGTTCCTGTCACTTTGTGTCCTCCTGTGCAGTCTATTAGGATGGCAGTACACACACACTGCCCGACATCTAACAAATATATACTAGAGCAGTAAGGATTGAGGAGACAAACTGTTGCTTCTTGAGGAAAGACCTGTATTCTGGTTTGCTTTTTTAGCTGACATACAGGGGACATACGGCATAGCCAAGATTTAGCTTTTTCTATGCCATCTTTGCAACCACAGCTTGTAGAAAAGACTTTTTGTATCCTTTCTCAATTACCTTAGACTGCAAAGAGAGTTTTGCTTGAAAAATTGTTGCGAGATCAGCCAGGCTGAAGTTGATTATGACTGTCAAGACATTAGGACACAGGGATACACCAGGCTTTCTCTCCTTGTGTAGTTTCAAGACAAAATTGAACATAGTCTGAGGTTTTAATTAATTCATTAATTCCTGCCATTTTTGAAATGTTGGCTCATTCAGGGTTCAGATTTTTGAACTCTGGGATTCCCTCAGGTCCCAGAACACCAAATAACATTCCTGAAGTTCTTGAAATTTGCTTGAGACGGGTGGGTCATGCCACATATGCATTCTCTTATCTTTGCTCTTATTAACTATTATGATTGCTTTGAAATCAGCTGATGAAAGTGCTACGTGGATGGTATTATATGAAATGATTGCAGTCCTCCGACTGTTCCTTGACCAACAGGACCAAATACCTGTTCTCGCAGGTAGGCAAGCAGCATAATACGTTTCAATGGAGTTCCTACTTTTTCTCTCTGTTCCCACTGGTGACCCAAATGTAGCAAGTTTCAAGGCATAATGCATACTTATTATGGGAGGTTTTTTTCACTGTTTCTTAATTTTGTTAGACAGAAGGGAAGGAAATAATTTGTTTGGCTTTGAAGATTCGATTGTTGTCTCCTGAATATTACTGCAGAGCTTTGTATAGTAGTGTTTTGTAATTTTGCTTATTGAGGTTCATGTGCTGCAGTAACTGAGGTGCAGCTGAAATGCAAGAGATGGATTTCAGTATAACTGAATTCTGCTATTTTTGCTGTGAATTTTTAGAAATCAAACTTTGTGTGCCACCCCAGTAACTGCTCCCAGCCCCTGATCTTGTCCTTGTGATTCAAACTTTAGACTTTTACCCATATCAGAGACGTCTACAAATCTTACAGGTTTCCCACTATTGAAATATAAGATAGCCTCCACCAGTGACTAAAGCTGTGAAAAAATAAAGGGTTAGGAACATGTTAGTTGCACTTGTATTGTATTTGTTTTTTTAATCTTCTCAGAACATACCTAGTAGGCTGTTGAATGACTGTGCTTCACAAATTGCTTGCCCAGCTGTATAAATTGTGGAGAAAATAATAAGAATTAAGAACATTGAATAATTTATCATAAAAAGTGAAATTTGTCAAATAAATTATTCAGTGATATTATCTGACAGCTGTAACTTTGGGGCTTAATTAATGAATGTATGCAAAGCAYTTTAATCTTCAGTTTATGAAAGGGATTAGTTGACAAAGTTGCATTCAGGAACAAGGGCCTGAATCTAAGGAGTCTAAGAAATATAAGAGGCCCCTTCCAGTAGAGTCACGTAAAAAATTGTTGTCTACAATACACTGTAGTAAGTGTGAGAACTTGCCAGCACATTGGATATGGTGATCTTCTATTATTCGTATTACAAAAAAAAACCCTTAAAGCTATTAGATACCACTGACTGTACTGTTCGTGGTGGGCATGAGCTTTCAGTCGTGTCTACCAAAGAGACATAATCTGGTCAGAAAGGCTTTGGATTTTGCTTAAGTGTCTAAGGAAGAGATTCCTTTATCCCCCAGCCCTGTTTTTGTATACACTGCTCACATCCTTGAAAAGATTACAATTAACTACATTTGTACACTTCCAGCTTCCCTCTAGCTAGTGCAGATACCTCACAATTTGTGTACATCCTCTTCAAAACAAATCCTGTAGCTGCTATTCCCCTGAATGTCGTGGTTTAACCCCAGCTGGCAACTAAGCMCCACACAGCCKCTCGCTCACTCCCCCCATGGTGGGATGGGGGAGAGAATCAGAAGAGTAAAAGGGAGAAAACTCATGGGTTGAGATAAAGACAGTTTAATAGGGAAAGCAAAAGCCGCGCACGCAAGCAAAGCAAAACAAGGAATTCATTCTCGACTTCCCATCGGCAGGCAGGTGTTCAGCCATCTCCAGGAAAGCAGGGCTCCATCACGCCTAACGGTTACTTGGGAAGACAAACACCATCACTCRAACGTCCCCCCCTTCCTTCTTCCCCCAGCTTTATATGCTGAGCATGACGTCATATGGTATGGAATATCCCTTCGGTCAGTTGGGGTCAGCTGTCCCAGCCGTGTCCCCTCTCAGCTTCTTGTGCACCCCCAGCCTCCTCGCTGGTGGGGTGGTGTGAGRAGCAGAAAAGGCCTTGACTCTGTGTAAGCCCTGCTCAGCAGTAACGAAAACATCCCTGTGTTATCAACACTGTTTCCAGCACAAATCCAAACCATAGCCCCATACTAGCTACTGTGAAGAAAATTAACTCTATCCCAGCCAAAGCCAGCACACTGAAAAGGCACAAGAGAAATTGTCTGCAGAATCCTCTGAATTCAACTGAAAGCCTCTCAAAAACTTTATGGTGTTTTTAGACCAAACTCTAAAATAGTTTTCCCTTCACGTGGAATTCTGTTTCTTGTCCACTCTGGCATTAATGGTTCCTTTTGGTGGAGGCCTCAGTGCAGAGGCCAAAGCCTGAACTAGTATGGATTTTAGTTTATTTTCCCAACCTGTGTTCAGTACAAAAGCCTCACCAGTTCAGAATCAGTACACAATCCTGGGTCTTGGCTGTTTGCCATTGCATGTTACTCACTTGGATAAAGCTCGGAAACTTTGATCCTAATTCTTGTGGCATCCTTACAAGTGCTTTGTTCACTTAGAAACTCTAAAATAAGTTACGTTTCTATGAATTTATTGGCAAGGTTTTTGGTTTGCATTTTTCTTTGCAAAATGTGTCACTTGCTTCTGAACCTGCATATATATGCGATGCAAAAATTACTCTGGCAATCACAGATTTTAATTAACAGAAGAATAAGCAGGTGCATAAGAACTCTGAAACATCTTCATCCATTAGCAGCTATTGTTCTGATCACATCAATAACTTACACGCTCTTTTGAAAGTCTGGAACACTTTTTGCTAAAGTTACTTTCTTTTTTTTTTGCATTCATTATGCCAACTTATCTTAGCAGTGCCAGAGAAATAACCATCTTTTTACCTTTTTATTTCCTCCAAGCTGCTTCCTCGAAGTGTGTTCCTCAGTGAACAGTGAGGTTGTAGTAATATCAATTGCACAGAAGACTGCTTTATGCAGAAACATTACTCTTGCTAAACAAGCTAACATTTACATTGAAATGGTTCCCAGTTAATTATGAATATGTATGACCCCCAAATGGTCATTTGGCTTAAATGCAAAAAAAATATTCCTATGGTGCAGAAAAAAAGCCTGGTATCTGTTTTTCTTATAAAGTATGGGGTCATAGCTTTTGGAAATTGCTGGAGCCCATATATCTGCCCAAAATAGTGTGAATACAGTTTTGTGTGTGTTTTCAGCTTGCAGCAAACAGATAAGTATATAAAGTGGCACTTGTTCTCCTTATCAAGTTGATCTCAATTTTGAACTTTATTTGAAGAAATGAAAAGCTGCTGGGACAGACCTCTTCCCCTGCCTCCCCTCCCCCTTCCCCTCCGAAGACAATAAAAGTTCCGCCTGAAGTCAGGAAAACTTTGATTCTCAGTGGTCATGTCCAGTCAAGACAGTCTGACACCAATGGCTTGCTGCATAAAAGAAGCACTGGAGCAGCCTGCGACTTCTGGTATTCAGTAGTGGTCAGCCAGTCACACAACCTCGAGAGAGTCTAATCACTTTGCCTATGAAATAGCACGGTGATGTTTTCTGCAGTGCAATAGAAAAAGAAATAATAGAAGGATTATACAGAGTGATTAAAAAAAACCCAACAACGACAAAACCCCCACACAATCTATTAACAACAGAAAACATGGCAAATCGGAAACAAACATATGGATTAATCTCATTAAGGAGAAGCAGACTGCTTGAAGCCCCTTTTCTTCTCATTTCTTCTTCTTTCCTCTGCTTCTGTTTTATCCTTGTCCTTTTCACTGATTTCCTTGAGCTTTTTTCTGCTTCTGCAGAAGTTTTCAAAAATTGTTGGCAGCACAGAGGCTTTATCCTTTAGAAGTCATGTGCAACTTTATCTGTAATAATATATGATAGATGAAGTGGTAACGTACAATATGTCTTAAGCATGGCAAAATGAGAGCTGTGAAAAATTTGAAAACTTAGCAAGATAGATGGCCTGTCTTGAATTACACAAAATAACTGGTTCATTCTTAATTTAAAACTTGGTGCCTGATGCATTAAAATTTAAAGTGTTTTAAACCCATATGTTTTTAACAGGAGAGAGACTGCTGTATCACCAAAGAATGGTATTCAAGTCCCTCTTAGCTCTCAGTTACCTAAAGTGAGGTTTATTCTAAGAAGAAATATATATTTTATTGTTATATCAAGTCCATTTATCATAATTGATAGTGTTGGGTTTACTTTCTTCTTTTTTTCATATATAAAATCCTACATAAGATATTAAGACCAGACCTCACTGATTTCTTAAGTGTTTATGTGAGGCAGAGAGTAAGATTACGTATTTTGAAGGTATTCTCTAAATGTAAATTGTAACTGACACAAATCATCGGGAACTAGATTACTTAAACAGTTCTCAGCTCATAACCTCCCTCTAAATTTAACGGAAGTGGTAGGGACTATTTTTTCTGGAGTCTGAACGAGGTGTCATTTTCAATCCACACTTCTTTTTGTTTATGTATTTTTGAATGTCTGATATCATCTCCTCTTCTGTCAGTGCTGAACTGTAAGTTGGTGTTAAAGGTCTAGCAAACTGTTCTGGGTAATCTAATCATTGCCCAATATGATAACAGTGCCATGACTTATCCATTTTGATGGTCATTTTCAGTTGCAGGTCTGCGTGTAACAGGAAATAGTGTGAGACACATGATATATTTTATACCAGCTGTGAAAGAATGAAGACCTTCGAGCTTCAGCTTAGGGAAGAATTTTAGCAACTGCATATTAATGAAGCCATAGAACATAATCATGTGCTTAGTCTTATGCCAAACGTGGTGAATTGGTGAATTGAGGCCTCAGTCTCCTTGACCTTCACAGGAAATAATCTGGTCATCCAGAGGTGAAAGTGTCCATAATGAAATCACAAAAATCTTGATAATTCCAATCCCCTTTTAAACACTTCTCTCATTTCAATTAGCAATCCATCAAACTGAAAAGTAAGGCAGGGGAAGAGATGTGTTTAGCTCCTTCCTGGGTCTGGGAAGGTAGCTGCTGAATACGTTACTTTAATAAAACCCATGGGAAACTTGGAAGGCTTGGATTTGTTCTGTTGTTATTAAAAGAATGTTTTAGTAGAGTACATAATTTGATTTTGTTCTGCTTGTCATTTGATCAAGTAAACTTGATTTCCACATATCAATTGCCTTTGCCCGCAAAGCTGCTTCACTCCTTTAAATAATAATTTCATTTTGGTTCAGTTTTTACAGAGAACATTGGATTCTTTTTTGAATTTGAAATCATGGACTAAGAAAAATGTAGGTCTTACATTGCTGGGCCTGATTTCCATTGACATTATGGCCTATTGATGTTAATCGAATTTTGTAACAGGACCACGTAGTTGATGTGAATAGAGTTAAGGTCCAGGATCGGGCTCCTTTGCTCTTCCAGAGCACAGCAGAAGGGCATGGTGCAAACTAGAATCAGGTCTTCATGATACATTTTTGTCCGAAGTTAACAATACTAGAATATCATCTGAGTAGTTTGACCTACTGTACCATCAGCATGCCAGGAAGATGATGCCAAACAGCTGGACAATCCCAAAAGCTTTCTAAGTCAGACAGATTTTATAAGTGAAGGGTCAGGGCAAAGTGACTATTTGCTATACATTTAAGCTCTAATTTTTCAGATCACTACATGGACTATTTTACTACTATTTACTGAAAGCAATATAAGAATGAAAAACATTTGAGAATAAATTAATCTAGGAATTATCCATCACTACATATTTTACATGTTTGGTACTGTGAACACAACAAAATGAGGCACATCCAATGTTTTTATTCACTAGGCTGCTAACAAAATACAATACTTGACCTTTAGCTTTACTGCCGCTCCTAAAAGCAGAAGGCAGAGGCTGCCAGTCAGCACTCTTGAGTGTCAGCCCAGCTCTGCTCCTATTAGTGTGGCTTGGGGCATGGTGATTGGGAAAATCCCATAAGAAGAAGATCTCTCTTGTGTTTTCCCATTGAGATATCAAAATTTACATCACACATGCAAAAAGTCCCGGGGTTAATGACTACCTGTAGGGAGCCTTGAGGTTCATAAGAACTTGTAATTTTTTTTAACGTGTTTTCCCTGTGGCTTTTGGTCCTGCTGCCATCATTTAGACTCTGTGACAATATACCTCCATTGCAGTTCTTCTCCCAGGATTCCCCTGTCTTGGTTAGCTCTATCATCAGTTTCTACACCTTTCTAGCATGTTTTTTTGAAGACAGATAACTCTTTCCAGGTGGCTCTTAGTTTTACAACACTCATCCCAAACAGCTTCTGTCTGACTTCATTTCCCTTTCTCTGAGCTCCTTTTTGAACAGGCTTTGTACATTCTTGCAACTTCTGTTGCATTGTTGGTCTGGCATGAATGCTACCAATGGYGCAAACACTTGGGTAAATTGAGCACACATATTTCCACCTTCATCCTCTAAATCGTCTATATAATGCAGTAAAGTTAATAGGCAAACTATGGAAAGATCTAATGAAAATGCATGTCGTGAAAACAACGCCTTTTCAAGGGCAGTTTAATTGAATGAAATATCCACATTTACAAGTTGATCTTTAAACTTGTATCCCAATTTTAGGTACAGAAAAAATAATGCATGCAATTTGTATTTTTTTTTAACTACAAGAGAACCAGGCATCCCAATTTGCTTGGGGAACACAGGCTCTGTTGTTTTGGAAGCATATGCTCATATGTGGTAAAACATGGGTACAAATTAAAAGTATGTCTTTTAAAAACTGGAATCCAGAATGCTTTGTTTTCACACAGGAAGCATAGAAAATAATCTTGTGAAATGACATTGAAAAGACTAGTAATAAGAGAGAACACTGATAGAGATACATAAAATAATGACTAATTTTAACACACGCTGTGTCACTGTATGAGAGAGGAACAAAAGGAGATTCAATGAATTTGGAAGGAAACAAATTTAAAACCAATAAAATGAATTTCCCTTTAGTACAATGACTAACTGGCATACTTAAGTCATTACCAGAAGATACAGTATCAGAAATAAACATTTCTGTGAATAAGGAGAAGAGTTATATTAGGCTGGATAGAAAATTTATGTGGGATATAAACCCTCATGATTCAGGACATAAACCAGCTACTAAATAACAGGGTTTGGCAAGACATGTTCCCTAAGGGCAGAATAATCTTATACAGTGCTTCTTATACTTTGTGGTGACACATTTTGAGGTACTAGTAAGTCTTGAAGAAAAGGTACCAAATCAGGTGGAACAGTGATATAATTAAACATGGCAATTCTTTTGCTCAAACATACTGTTTCTGAGCATGAGCTTTCACAGAAAGTATCAGCTATCTCTAATCTTTAGATTATGTTGAACATAAAAGAAACTTTGAAGCTTTTACATTAATGTTCTTTTTTAAAAAAAGATAAAATATAGTTTGATACTCAGCCCTCTACCCCAATGTTCCTACTTTCCTATCTGATGGATTGACTCACTTCAGATAGCCCTGATAATTCCCAACATTAAACCATGTCTGTCTTTGCACTTCCTTTTCCTTACTTAACTTCACACCCTGAATATAAACTAGTGCTCAAGGCAACTGCTTATGGTTTGTCCTGTCAGTTCCTAAATGGGAAAACGTGTGATGTGGCAAACTTCTTGTCCTACTTATCTTCATTCAAAACGTTTTACCCTTTTAATCCTATAGGGACATTTTGCAGAAACTTCACACCTTCATGTCACTTTCTGTTTAGTTTCAAGGTTGCCTGACTTGCAATTAATCGACATCTGGACTTTCATTTGAGACAATGTCACTTCCTGAGAATATTTCCGGATGACACAAAGTTATCTCTTAGGCTCTGCTGTTTAATTAGAGATTCCAATTAATTATTCTCCATGTCCCTTCATATTTCTTGTGCTCTGCAGAGGAAAGTCTTCCTTACCCTAAGGGTTCAGAGGAGAATTTTGTCAGGATTTGCTGCCTCCTTCCAACTAAGTGGAAAACTGGCCTGGATTAAGTAAACTGCTATCAGTATCATCTGTTTGTTTCCTTTCATACTGTGAGAGGATTTAATTACAGAAATTGGTGTAGAAGATTTGGATTGTCTTATTTTATATGCGTAGGTGAACCAAGGTCTTAGAAAAATCTAGCTGAAGGAAAAGATGTGGTCTTGAAACTAGGCCAAAAGGTAGGATCAGGAGTCTCCTATGCTGTCATGCTTTCTGTTGTTGTTATGTTTTCTACTTTATCCATACCTGACTCTCTTTAATTCAGCATTCTTCTGCCTCATCTCAGAAAGCACTTGTTTAATCTTACCTTATTTCACAGGTTGGTAGCATGAACGTCGGATAAAAGGAACTGCATATTCAGCGGTAGAAAAGAATTTCTCATGTCTTTTCTTGTCTGTGGGAAGAAGAGGAGAAGAAGAGGTAGAGATTTGTATTACTACCACTTGATGTTAAATGAAAGAATAACAAAAAATGGTAGGACTCAGAAGGTCATATGTAGTCCATCCCCTTACTTTAGGGTGAAATCAGCCATAAGTATGTCTTTCATAGTAAGTGATTGTGTAAGTTGCTTTTAAAGCCCTCCAGTGATGGAGGTTCCTCAGCTCTCATGGACATGCTATTCCAGGGCTTTCTTTGTCCTACTGGTTCTCCTAGTGGCTCACCAACATCTTCCTTGTTGCTGTTCAAGCTCCATAGTTCTTATGCCAGCAATGAACACGAAAAGCAATTGATACCTTTCCTCTTTGCCTTTGGCTTTTGTACAGTTGAAGTCTGTTCTGATGTCTCCCCTTCTGCTTGTCTCCTCACCCCTGTCAGCCTCCACTTTGTTTTCTTTAGACTAACAGTGTCAATTCTTCCAGCCTTTCCTGGGTAATGTTTTCTAGATCATTGCTGTTTCACTCTTCTGGATTGTTTTTGATGGAACCGCCTCTTTCTTGATGTGTAGTCCCCAAACAGGACACAGTTTACTGGCTGAACTGAACGAAAAGGACTACTGGGTTAGCTAAATATCACATACTAGAAAACAATCCCAACCCTCACTTTGGTTTCAAGAAAGGTTCTTGTTTTGCAAGGACTTTTTGACTTGTGTGGTGATCCCCTGCAGCCCCTGAATTCTTATCAGAAGGAACACTTCCCAGCTAGCTCTTCCCGACCTTGTATTTCTGTGGTGGTTCCCCCATTTAGTTTCATCTTTTTCTTTTTCAGACCATTTCTCCAGTTTGGCAGAATCATTTAGAATTATAATCCTGGTCTCTGCTACACTCACTGTTCCTGCTAGCTTTGTGTCGTCTGTAAGTGAAACAGGCATGCTCTCTATTCCCTCATCCTGGCCGTTAATAAAAATGTTTCATAGAACCAGAACAAGGGCAGACCCCTTCTGTACCTTGCCTGATGTATCCTTGCATTTTGACAATTTCCTAGCAATTACGGTTCTCTTACAACTGTTCAACTAGGCTTTATCTATTAAGTCTCCCATATTTTCCTAGCTTGGCTCTCGGGATGTCACATAAGACTATGTCAAAAGCCTAAATGATATCAAGATATGACACCCACTGCTTCTCCTTTATTTACAAACCTAATTACCTATTGTATAACAAAATGAGACTTGTTTGACATGATATGTTCTTGACAAATCCGTGTTGGTTATCACCTGTTCCCTTGTTATCTTTCAGCAGTTTCAGGACTCATCTCACGCCTCTGTGTTGGGTGCAGGTCCCCAGATGTTGGTGGTGGGGGCCTGCAGGGGGGGCCCCCGTGAGGCGCRGCTGGGGCTGCCCCGCGCCGGACACAGGGGCCGGTTCCAGCCGGCCCCAACGGCCCCACCGCAGGGCACAGCTGAGCCCCTCAGCCACGGGCGGGCGCCTCGGGGAAAGCCTGGGGAAGAAAGGGCAAAACGCTGCCCGGCAGCCAGGGCGGAGGGAAACAGTGTGAGGAACAGCCCTGCGAGCCCCGAGGGGAGAGCAGGGGGAGGGGAGGAGGTGCTCCAGGCGCCCCGGCAGAGATGGCCCTGCGGCCCCGGGGGGGACCCTGGCCAGGAATGAAGGGGTGAAGCTGATCATGGGAAAAGGGGTGGAGTGGGGGGAAGGTGTCTTCATTTTGTCTTTGTTTCTCAATGTCCAGATCTATTTTAATTGGCAATAAATTAAATTAATTTTTCCCAAGTTGAGTCAGTTTTGCCCATGATGGTAACTGGTAAGTGATCTCCTTGTCTTTACCTTGACTCATGAGACTTACCATCTTATTTTCTCCCGCTGCCCTGTTGAAGAGGGGGAGAGAGTGGCTGGGTGGGCATCTGGCTGATGGCCAAGGTCAACCCATTGCAGCAGTCTACAAATATTTTGATTATTTGTTCTTAGATATTTTCAAGATTTGCAGTTTACCTGACTAGTCCATAATTTCCTTGTTCCTTTTCCCTAATCTTCACTTTTCTCTTCTGTAAAGATATCCACCATGTTTACCTTTTTTCTGTCTTCTGGTACCTCACCCACCCTCCACAGATTCTCAAAAATAAGTACCAAGTGTCCTGAAATTATTATTCTCAAAGTATTCTAGGACAGAGTTCAGTTTATTTGAAAACATCTGATTTACGCAAAGACTCTTAACCGTAGTTCTTCCCTTAGTCTAAACTAACATTTGACCAATTTTGTTACTGATACTGACTGTGATAGCTATCTTAAAAGTCCTTCTGGACACTTAGACCCTCATCCAATGGTTTTACTATAAACTAGTTCAGAACAGTGGGATGTAGATGGGTAGACTACTTTTTTTAATTTTAAATACATTTAGTTTATCAAGGCTGAATATCTGAAAGATTTGATGCTCGCTTTCCACAGTTGATATAAAAAATCTTATCATGAAGACTTGAAATTTCAGTTCTAAATTGCTTCTTTGGGTTGCATGTTATTTAAGAGTCTGAGCTAAAGGGATGGAATTTGACATTTATATTTTTTTGTCATCGATACACCTCTTGTTGTTGACTGCACAAATAGCCAGTGAAAGGGTGATGAAGAAGCCAATATGCTGTGTCAATGCTATTGAGGGATTTCCGTGTGCATGGAGAATGCTCATCACCTGAGCCTTTTTCTGTTCCACTTTTTTCCTGCAAAGCAACACAAAGCAGCTGTAAATGAATGGCAGGATCTGGATGTTTGTATAAGTTAGGAGAGCATTATCTCTTTCTTTCTTAAGACACTTTGATCCATGAAGAGCAAGAAAGAGTATAGCTGCAGGCTGTAAGAATATCCTGATACCTCTAAACTGTGCAAAGTAAAAGGCCTTTGCTAGAGAAATTGTCATGTATTCCATGTGTATACAGCATAAGTTATTGTCTATGGCATTGTTGGAGATTGCAGCTGTGCAGCCTGATAACTCCATTCCGTTTGGGCTAAACAAGATCAAGTCCTCTGCTTCATGTAAGCCTCCAAAATATTTCTTGCAAATCAGACCTTTGTGTCTCAAGGGACTGGATCTCCAGGACTCCTCTGACAGGCACTGAGGTGGAGGATCATTTTCATTTTAGCTTTGGGTCAAGCCCTGCACAGAAGGCTTAGAACTAAGCAAAGAAACTATTTTGGGAGAAGGAAGTTTTTTACATGTTAATTATCAACAAGCAGTGCTTGTGACAAAAGAATACCTGACCCCATTATTCTTAGGAAAGACCACTCACAAGACTGAATTTGGGCTGTCTGATTTTGCCCCAAAAGGTAACTATGTGTATGGGTGTGCATGTCAGCACAGAATCTACATAAATATATAAAATATACACATACAGTAAAAATACTAGACAGATAGAAACAGCAGATGAGCCAGAGCAAGCACAGTGTGAAACTATTTCAGCAAGGCAAATTCAAAGCAAACACTGAAACAAATGCAGTGGCAGACAACAGTATGAATGTTAATGAACCAAAAGCAATACAGTGGAAAACTATTAAATGCAGTTGTGGTGCATGAACAATATATTGCTCTAAAAGGTGCTTTCCTCTATTGGTGGAATGTAAAGATGTAAAATTTCATGCAATATTTATGAAAAGTTCAGTCTAAATATCTCACTGCTCATCAGTGCTATAGGACTGTGGGATAGCTATGGAAATCTGTAAATCTTTAACTAGAATTTCAGGAATCATTCAGATGAATTTAGAAAAAAAAGTGTCTGGAAACATCAATAGTGGTTGTGAGTTCTCCCTAGGTTTTGCACCGTTATTATTTCAGTACTCTGGTAGTAACATCTATCAAGATGTTTCTTAAACTGGAAGTGTAAAGTGCTGTTAATTTCATAGGAGATGGCAGTCACAGCGTGTCTTCAACTTGAGTAGTTTGTTTGCAGGCATGGCAGGTTTTCAAGCCATCAGCAGAATTTTGGAGTCTGCAGAGCTCCCAGTACTTCCTCTATGACTCCTATATGACATCCTATACTGATGAAAACTGGTGTTTTGCTTTGAAATATTACCCAGAAGCTCTATTTCTGCAGCTATTTTGTCTCAGTCAGTTATTCTGAGTCGGCTTTTAGCTGGTATCTATTTCTAGTTGCCTACACGTACCTCRCTGACCAGCCCTCAGCAGGCTGTCGCCTTAGACAGGCTTTGGGCCATCAGACTTTTGCACATCCAAGCCCAACTTACAGCACCCTTTCCCAATGCAAAATACTTGTGCACTTGATCAGCTCCTTTGGGAAGGGAGAGGTGGATCTCACAACTTTGGCTCTTCTGGACCTCCTCCCTTCCTGCCTGGATTTGGCTCACAGGTGAAATGCCTGGAAATAAGCCACTTCACAGGGTAAAAACCTCAATATGAGCAGCCTGTGTTCAGCTGAGCAAAGTAAAAAAGTGGACAGCTTTCTTCCTGGTGACCCATGACATTTGTGAAGCATTTACAGCAGTCTAATCCTATGTCTTCACTTGCACATTTTACTAGATACCCAATTTGCTTTGAAAACAGGACCATATTGCCATAAAAGTGATATATGCACCTCTTCTGGACATCTTCCTATTTTTATGTTCATGAAACTTGAAAGAAGTTGAAACGCATGCACTTCTAGCTTTCAGTTATCCCTGTTAAATGTATTAACCAGAAGCTAAATAAAATAAGCTGGCTCTCAGAGTGCTAAAACCAATTCAGACATGTAGAGCACAAATTATGGATCGGCAATATATGGATCACGGTTGCAGAACTTCTGCATTACATAATTGCTTTATCTCAGCAGATTTCAGTGGAATAGGTGCTATTCTCTTAATAAAATTAAACTAGTGACATCTGGGGAAGAAATACTGTCCAAAATGATACAATTCCAGCATAAAATCATGAAGTAAAAGCAAACCCTTTTATTATTGCTTCTTGTAACCTAGCCAGCACTATTGCTCAGGAAAACAGAAGCTACCATCCATCCGAGATGCTGTGAGAGGGACTTTTGTGTATGCAAGGGCTACTGCAACTTCCCCATGTTACTTCATTACAGGTGTGCAGTGCGTATCTATGCAAAGCAGTTTGTTATGGTACTAAGCAATATTTCTAAGGTGGCCATAGTACCCCCCCCAGCCTTGAGGGGGAGGATCCAGAGCTGGTGGCACTTTGCCTCACATTTGCACTCACTGTGGACATTTTTTAATAATATTGCAAGACATCAGGCAGCAGAGAGTCAGGATTCATCCTCAGAGCTCTTTCATGTGATCCAGGAAGGCTCTTCTGTCACAACAGCTGAGCATCTCTCAGTCCTACAGCAGCAGAGTTTCTTGCTGTTTGCTTATGACAAGCTGTCTCTGATGGCTGCCTCTGATGGCTGCTTCTTGTCTTGCTTTGGTGAAAATCCATCTGTCACCTACTTGGAAGATGAAGCCAGGGAGGAAGGAGTGGCAGAAACACAGGAAAACAGAGCTAAGCCAGGAAATAACTAAAACTGATTATAGCAATAGAGTGTGCAGACAACAATGGGTTATTTGATAATAATAAAAATATATTGTAAACCCATGGACCAGAAGTAGTCCATATTTCAAAATGGCGAATGCTTAAAACAAATGTCCCCGTTGCTAAAAATAAATAAATAAATAAAAATCATTCTTGTCGCTTTAATAGTCTTTTATGTTAATTTTTCATACAGTCAAAAGTGATAATTGCTTCAAGAAAGATTTGGGTTTAAAAGCATGGGTTAGAAGATGTTGTATTTGAAAACCTCTCTCTTAGCAGGTATCATGATCTACAATCTGAAAAAGAATTTGAGAATAGTTGGACTCCACAGGTATTACATAAAACCAAATGCTAGGCTTTTTTCAGCCACTGACTACAGGGAAAACCATTTGTCATTATGCGAACAAATACACACAGATKTAAGTGCACTCCTTGGTTTAAAGCTGCTATGAATTCTGTTACGTTTCTTTTACTGAGATTAGAAATCGCTGGTGTAATCTTTAACCCTTATTCAACCAAAACTCCCAGTGAATTTTACAGAATTAAAAGAGGAACTGAGGTTGTCCCCAATCATTTTCTCACAGAAAGCTTCTTCAGGGCTGTTCTTAGTCACAAAACTGTCATTACAAAATTGCCCTGTCTGAGCGTCCCTCCTGGATGCTGATATTTTGAAGGTTTTTGGCACATAACTGCTCTGCTTCTAACGACTTTACTCTCAATACTCTAATTGACTCAGATTCAGGGCATGACAATAATCAGAGTGTACCTCCTGACAAGGTAAAAATAGGGCCAAAAYGCTCAGTAACTTTTCCAGGCTTTCAAAAGAGAAATAGTTCTGTTGATTTAGAGCATAAGGTACTTTAAAGATGAATAATCCTAAGAAATCAGACTTTCTCCAACTTTCTCTTTCCTTCATGCAGGTTTAATATCCATCTTTAACTGGTAGTTGTTGGTTGGGGGGTGTGTGTGTGTGTTTAAAATTAAAGCCACATAGCTTGAAATCACTTACATTAATCGCAGTGTCCAGAAAATGTAATTGTTTGAATAAAACAAGGGTTGTTTTATGACACCACTAGAAACCTACATGACATTATTTGCACGTTATTCTCTGAATCTAATTTGCTGTAGGTTTTAAATATGGATTCAGTGCTTTGGTTTTTCGGACAATTTATTAGTCAATGTCTACCATACAGTAGGAGTTCTCAAAGCTCTGTTATAATGGTAAAACAGGCCAAACCCTAAAACTTGCATCAAAGCCAGAATAAAACAATTTTGCCAAGAGAAGGCTGCAGAAAAGGTATTAACCTCAGCTGCAGTTTATGGCCAGGCTGTATGATGAGAGAGGAATAAATTGGTGGCTGATTGATCTTAGTCTCTTCTGAAGTACAAGGAGTATTGAGGGCTGCAGCTGTATTGACCTGTTATACATGGGACATCGCCATGGTTTTTGTAGGGCTATAGACATGTGAGAAAGGGAGGGACCAGTCTGTTTCATCAGTCTTGCTGCCATCTTACTGCACTGCTTTAGAGCAGATAACGTGTTCTGGTCCTCCTCTGTGGGTACATAAACATTGCATTTCAACATAATTTAGTGGATATTGTACAGAAGAAAATATCTAATTTAATGAAAACAAACAGGAAACATTACTGGAATTTAACAGGCAGAATGAGAATCTCATTAAGTAACAGCAACAACTGGCTCTAGTGTAACTGTTCTTGTCTCAGTGGCATTTCTTGCCACAGATATCAATGCCAGAAATGATAAAAGGATGTGGCACAATAAGGAACCACCCCCCCTCTACAAGTGCAGTGATCAGGCCTTTTACATTTGCAAAGGAAAACTGCCTACCAGCAAGCTGGATAAATACACTGTATGGGACCCAGCAGTTTGTCCCATGCATCTGTCAAGTGCTAGTGTGCTTCTGGTGGTTTTATGCTTACTCAAGTTATCAAACAAGGACCGTTTAGTCTGGCAYGAAGGAGTCTATGCACTTTGCAAGTATGAAGCACTAAGACAATGAACAAAGGTGTTGTACCTGATAATGTAAAGAGCCTCCTGACAAATCACAGGCCAGGAATAAGGCTGATGTGACAGCYGTAGTACAGGCTTTTTTATATGTTATCTTCAATAACACCTATAATAAAAGTTAATGGAAATGCTTATGGGAAAAAAATATTGTTCCACAACAGAGGGACATTCTTCCCAAATAGAGTTCTAGCCAAAGGCTGCCACGTTGTTTAAATCCACGTAAGCCCAGATTTGAGGATCAGTGCTAGATATAAGTGATATGCAGATACAGTTGTAGGATCTCTGCAAAGGACCACATTTCATCCACACAAAAGCAAAACAATGACAAACTGCTCTTTCTGCCTGCAGGGGCATGTTACTAATGCCAGGATACTCTGGCAGGCAGAAATTCTGTGCTTATTCTTTACGTTAATGAGCATCTTTTTTGCTGTAATTCCAGAGCTACATTTCCAGGGAGGCCATCTCAGGTGGACTCACAGAGCATTTGCCCTAACCTGCCAATGCACAAGCAAAGTAGGTCTCAAGAGGCTGCCTATCTGGTCACACCCATTTCACTCTGTATGTTTGTAAATCTCCAGGTCACCGTAGGAGCATCACCTGGTTATTTTCTATTAAGAACATGTGTATGCACAATTGTATGCATATTAATTTGTATGTGAATACATATATCTGAGTAGCTTCTGTCCATTCTATAGCATAACAAAAAGAGCTTCATAACATCAGGAATATCAAAATGTAATAAAAACATATGCTCTTCAAGTAAAACAAAATAAGTTCCAGGTACTTGTAAAGGCTTCCATAGCAATGACTTGAGACACGTTTCAGCCACTATATTGTACATATCAGACATGATCAGTAGTCATTGCTGTCACAGCTGAGGAATCGGGAAGGGTGAAAGCAGACAGCAAAGGAGTCAGAATGGAACAATTACAGAAAACTGTCAAAAATGTATGCAAAAAATAGATTAAGAGCTACCACAGACGTGTGTGACATGCTGAAATGAATGAAAAATCACCACAGTGACCTAAAAAGGATACATAATCTTATTTTACTATTCTAAATGGGTTTGTGAAGCAATGCCCAAAATTTCAGTGTAACCTGGTCACAAACATCATTGATTTCAAAACGTGAAAAATGAGATCATTAGTCCTCTGGAAGCTGTGGAGGAAATGTATAACAGAGTTGGAGACCTTTATGCAAATGTTTCTGAAAGCCTGTTCTATCCTCTATTTGGGTGTGTGAGGTTTAATTATGAGTAGGATCAAAGACATCTTGAAAAAAGCTATTCCTGTTTTATGTGTATGCAACTCCATCTACATTAATTATATCTCAAGATCACAGAACTTGGTTACGAGCAGTAATGATAGTGATGCAAATTATATTGTGGCATTGGTAGGACGTTTCACCTCCAGCAGAGGCAGAACGGATTACCTTTCTCTGTGGCCTTTAATTAGGGTATATAGCCTTCTAGAGACCCTCTTCTGTGGAATAAATGTAGAACTTTCTCAATTAAAAAAAGTTTGTTGTCAAAATATTGCTTTCATATTCATAATGGGACTCTAATGCAAATATATTTGGGGTTAAATTCTCCACATTTGAACATCAGCATTGTTCTGTCAGCTTCCATGAAGGATGTGTACCAGAGAATTTGGTCTTCATAGGAGAGCCATTTTAAGTGTTGTCAGTTTTCCAAAGGATTTCACTGCTTCTTTTGTAGGTAATGGAACTGGTTATTTCTCTTCTGGGTGACATTCCATTCTGCTTAAAGTTTTCTTTTATTCTGGATTGGTCAAAAGCAGCATTTCCAAAAGTTCCTGGGAAAATCGTTTCCCAATTTTTCAGTCTTTTGGCCACTTTTTTTCAAATATTTCCAACAGATTTTGTGAGTTCTGTCCCATGTTTGTAATTTCCGTTTTCCTAAAGTTACATGATGTTATTTTTGAAAATTGTTTACTATTGCTGCAATATTTCCTGTTTCCAAAGTTTAAAATGCTCCTTATCAGCTTCTCTAGTGCATTTATTACAGTCCTGTTAAGAAGTGTGCATTTACCTTAGCTATAAAGAACAATACATTTTCTTAAGGGAAGTTAATTTTGGTAAGAAAAAGAAGTTTGCTGAGTGGAACTCTTGCTTTGTATTTTCCAAGCTTATTCCTTTCATGTATGCTTTTCCAAATGTGGATAAAGAAGATTTTGTGAAAAGGAAAAGTGCGCAAATACTTAGACAGAAGGAACTTTGAATGTGAGGGAAGGTAAAAATCTTGGTAGGTAGGAGACCTACAAAGTGAAAGGATAACTATGGGGAAAAGGAGCAAATGGCCATCTTTCCCTATGCCTTCTTCTAAACCCTGAGGCAGAAGGATCTACCTGCCTTTGTCACACAGTAGGATTGATAACGCAAAGGACAAATATTCTTTTCTGCCGTTATGTCTTTATAGGTCTCTTCCTGCTGTGCTTAAGCAGAGCAAACTCCCACAGAGTTTTCTTTTGTAAGGATGAAATAATCAGTCCCTGACAGGGTAGAATCAAGAGACAGGGCAGGTGAGGTAGCATTTACCTCACACCTCCCAAAATACATATGGATCTTCTTCCAGGCAAAGAAGTAAAAGTACATTTCTTAAATCTTAAATCTGTAGCAGGTTACTACTGGTTTATAAAAAGGTAGTCAAAGGGTTAGTAGATGGTGCCTGATGCAAATCTGATGAGAATAACTCCATGTAAAAGATGCCTACTGTCTTGCAACAACTGTGTAGACAAACTAAAGCAAATCACAGGAAATCCATGTAGAGCTGCAAAGTTGGTGATTGTTTAGAGGGGGGAAAAACCCCAAACATATGCAAGAGTGTCAGACTCTTCTGAATACAGTGCAGTCTGCCAAGAAAGAAAATAAGAAGATATGTGACCTTGGTTGCAGAGCAAGAGAAATCAGAAACTCAAAATGAAAATAGAATAATATCAAATTAGAAGACTAGGTTAATGGTGGTAAGAGTTATTATAAAAAGATGTGGTAAGCCAGAACAGCCATGGGCCAAATCAATCATTTTCCATCCATGTACAGCTGAGTGAATGTAGTAGGGGTGCATATCCACATATCCAGGCTGAACTTAATGTAATATCCTTCAGAGTTGATGATGAGTAGGAGGTGGAAGAAAGAAAAGAAGTGAAAGCCCATCTGCAGTTATGTAATAACACATCAACATGATCTCACATCTGCCCAATGGTATACCGAGGAAATGTATTTGCATGTACTCAGATGACCTTCTGAAGAGGACCCAAATTCTGAATTGACGTGAAGCTACTCTGAGTTATCTTCTCATTTGTCTCACAGAAATTATCTGACAAAGCGGTGAGCATCAAATCAAGAGTCATTTGATCATCAATATTGGAAAATAATTAATTGCTAGTGCAACAATACTTAATGCTAGTGAAAAAAACTTTGTACTAACTGTGCCTTGGGAGGACAGAACTAAGACAACTATTTTCTCAAATTGTGTATCATTTGTAGTAAACCATGGTCTTAAATTGCATTTGACGAGCTCAGGTGAAGAAATATTTTACTTCTCTTTTGATTTAGCCTCACTAGCCTTTTATTTAGATTAGACTTTTTTTTTCTGAAAACATTTGGTTTTCTTCTTAATTTGATCCCTATTGTAAAAAAAAACCCAAAAGTTTGTCATTTCAAATAAATGTGGACAGTGTATCTGTACCAACATTTTCAAATACGGTAAATCACGGAAAACTGCTAACTCAAGAGGCAAAAGTTTGGCACTAAATATCTACAGGTTTTAATTATGAAATTCTGAAACCTGATAAGCAGATAGCAAGTTACACATAACCCCTGTCAGAACCCAGATGAGCTTGGAAACTGCAAAAGAAAATATTACCTTTAAAAAGATCTACCTAGGACTGGCACTATTGCATTGAAAAGGCTGCTTGTTGAGTCTCCAATACTTAGAGTTTTGATATTACTTTGTTAAAAACTTGATTGATTGAGACTTGGATTACCTGCAACCCTGGTTCCTTGTCTTCTTTATGTGAGCTTCAAATAGGCTTATTAGCTGGACCTCATATTACAGGTGAAATTCATTCAGACTCCTCATTTTAGTCTCTTTTGTAAAGGGCTTAATATTTTGTATTTTGGTTGGGCTTTATTAAGACTAACATGAAAGTGAGGCTTCTGCTGACCCTTTGTGCAGATCTGAACTTYGCCCTAGAGACAGACACAGGAAGGCGCTGGTTTCTGCATTTGTCTTTCTGGTCTGTGAGGACTGCCAAGGTGCTGAACCTTCAGRCGATTTGCTCCCAGGCCTTCCCTCACAACAGTTTGGGAAAGATGTGCATTAGAAGAAAAGGACTTCACAGCACTATTTTTTCTTTTATGGATGTTAATATGACTGAAGACATTTTTGTGAGGTAGTTACATTTTAAGGTGCATTAGGTGCTCTGTTGCCTCTTTTTACGCATCCACTGTTCATTTTAATATTTTCTAAGAGCATCTGTAGTATGTGATAGGTGTTAATGTCACTTATAAAATTAAATTAACTAGGATGTTCTGAAATTGTCTTTAAAGGTCGAATTATAATAATCTTACCCAGAGCAGTACTTTTACTCAGGGGTAGGGCTAGGTAAATCGATAGCACTATAGAAGAAATAAGGTTAGATATATAAAAGGACTTTGGCACCACATACCCTCCAAAATGTACTGTCAGTGACTAAACTCACAGGTTTAGATTCTCAGAATTCTTGTTCATTTCCTAACAAACTTGGAGACATTAAAAATTTTACTCCTAAACTATCTATCTAAAATTTTCCACCAGTATGATTTCACAGCAACATAGAGATCTGCTGCTGAGAGGTCAGAAGACTTGATAAATGTGGAACATAGAGGTGTCTGCTTCTTTCCTGTATTTCCCCAGCTACATAAACTACATGTTCCTCTACTTAGGTCACAAAACTGGATCCCAAAGATACTCCTAAAATATCTGGAGCAGAAGCAAGTGCTCCAGTCATCAGCCCTGCGAGTACTCTGAACTATAGCTCACTCAGTCTTTCCTATCAGCTGTTGTGTTTGACATAAGCCTTTAAACTTGCTCAAAGCAAGGACTGAAACCTCAACACTGCTCTCCAGAGGTAATAACCGTAATCTATGGTGCTATATTTCACTGACCTAATGTTTGTGTAACTCCTTTTTAGGCAAAATAGAAAGCTATCAGTAGAAGGATTGAGAAAGACCTACACCAACACATCTAAGAGTTCAGACCACTCAGCTGAAAGATGTATGCATATGAGGAAGGATCGGAAGGGAATTTTGGAACTCGTTGCTTCTTTACTCCAAGCAGTTGCTATAGCCATTGAACTACTGGGTGTTGTGGGGCTGCTGTAGGAATGGAGTGATCCACCGTACAAAGCACATTGTGACTGAAAGTCACAAATATGGAGTTGGGCAGTTCCAAGCAATCTAACATTAGATGTTTACTTTTGATAATAGTCTTAATGGTGATTCTCTTGATCACTCTACTGATTTCTGTTGCTCTGTTTCTTCAGTGCTTAATTCCTCCGAAGAACTGTGTTGGAAGAGATCTGGTTTATGTATGGGAAACCTCTAGGCAGCAGTGGCCCTCAGGGTTTGGCTGATTTTGCAGAGAAGTTCTTGGAACAGCACAGATAGCATCAGTAAAGAAATGTCCAGACTAGATATGATTGGGTTAGCACACCTGCTGGAAGCCATAAAGATGCACTGTTGACTGTAATATGCTCTAGTAAAAAGCAAGGCATGTAAGGCTTAGGCAGAAAAGAGGGAAGGGTACCAAGCTAAAAGGGTTACCCTGGGTTTAGTTCAGGATTTTAGCTGTCCAATTCATTTCTGAAAGTGAGTCTGAGGTTTTTAAGTCACCTGCTGCTTTTGGAAATACTACTGGGAGTGCCTCTCTTTCTCTTTAGTGTACCCCTCAGCACACCATGATTTTGACCCAAACAGCCTCCAATACATCTTCTAACATACTCAGTGGTGAATTTTGTTGCACTGTCTTGTGCATCGTGTACACATGGTGGCACAGAGCCTCTGCCTTGGCAGCCCATCCCAAGGGTGGTACAGGGAACCCACAGGTATATAGTGTGGATGATCACAGCTGGGGAAATCCTAGCAGCCTTCTTTGGTCCTTTCTAGTACAGAAATAGCATTGTGAAAACGAGCTGGAAGGCTTTCCAGTAAAACAGTCTCAGGCAGGTTTTTAATCATGCATTTGAGCAAGCATCACCACTCAGCTATGACTGAACCTATCAGGATACCACTCCTCGATATTGTGTGGCTTCCACTCTTGGTTGTTTCAGTAGATTTTTTAAGTTTAAACAGAGACAAAGGCAAGTACTTGCTTGTGAGGACACAATGTATTAAGGTAGTCATTTTTCATTTTTAATGACTGTCATGACTACCCTTCAGCTGCTGGGTGCATCATTTAGCTCTTTGTTCCCTATGTCATTCATTGAACTGTCAGCATTTGTCATTTGCTATGCACGCAATCCTGTTGCAGATGTTAGTGTTTCTGTTAATGCCCAGCTTTGATACTTAAAAAGGATGGCTTGTTCCCTGCCTTCATATAGAATCAYAGAATCATAGAATCGTTTAGGTTGGAAAAGACCTTTAAGATCATCGAGTCCAACCACAAACCTAACACTGCCAAGTCCACCACTAAACCATGTCCCTAAGCACCACATCTACATGACTCTTAAATACCTCCAGGGATGGGGACTCAACCACTTCCCTGGGAAGCATGTTCTAATGCTTGACAACCCTTTCAGTGAAAAAAATTTTTCCTGATATCCGATCTAAACCTCCCCTGGCACATCTTGAGGCTGTTTCTTCTTGTACTATCACTTGTAACTTGAGAGAAGAGACTGACACCCACCCCGCTACAATCTCCTTTCAGGTAGTTGTAGAGAGCGATAAGGTCTCCCCTCAGCCTCCTTTCCTCCAGGCTAAACACCCCCAGTTCCCTCAGCCACTCTTCATAAGACTTGTGCTCTAGACCCTTCACCAGCTTCGTTGCTCTTCTTTGGACATGCTCCAGCAACTCACTGTCCTATAGCGAGGGGCCCAAAACTGAACACAGTATTGAGGTGTGGCCTCACCAGTGCYGAGTACAGGGGCACGATCACTTCCCTACTCCTGCTGGCCACATTATTTCTGATATAAGCCAGGATGCTATTGGCCTTCTTGGCCACCTGGGCACACTGCTGGCCCAACACCCCCAGGTCCTTTTCCACCGGGCAGCTTTCCAGCCACTCTTCCCCAAGCCTGTAGCGTTGCATGGGGTTGTTGTGACCCAAGTGCAGGACCCGGCACTTGGCTTTGTTGAACCTCATGCAGCTGGCCTCAGCCCATCGATCCAGCCTGTCCAGGTCCCTCTGCAGAGCCTTCCTACCCTCGAGCAGATCAACACTCCCACCCAACTTGGTGTCGTCTGTAAACTTACTGAGGGTGCACTTGATCCTCTCGTCCAGATCATTGATAAAGATATTGAACAGAACTGGCCCCAATACTGAGCCCTGGGGAACACCACTTGTGAGCAGCCACCAACTGGATTTAACTCCATTCACCACCACTCTTTGGGCCCGGTCATCCAGCCAGTTTTTTACCCAGCGAAGAGTATGCCTGTCCAAGCCATGAGCAGCCAGTTTCTCCAGGAGAATGCTGTGGGAAACGGTGTCAAAGGCTTTACTAAAGTGCAGGTAGGCAACATCCACAGTCTTTCCCTCATCCACTAAGCGGGTCATCCTGTCATAGAAGGATCTCAGGTTAGTCAAGCAGGACCTGCCTTTCATAAAACCCATGCTGATTGGGCCTCATCACCTGGTTGTCCCGTATGTGCCACATGATGGCACTCAAGATGGTCTGCTCCATAACCTTCCCCGGCACCAAGGTGAGGCTGACAGGCCTGTAGTTCCCCAGATCCTCTTTCTGGCCCTTCTTGTAGATGGGAGTCACATTTGCTAACCTCCAGTCAACTGGGACCTCCCCAGTTAGCCAGGACTGCTGATAAATGATTGAAAGTGGCTTGGTGAGCACTTCCGCCAGCTCCCTCGGTACCCTTGGGTGGGTCCCATCCAGCCCCATAGACTTGTGTGTGTCTAAGTGGTGTAGCAGGTTGCTAACTATTTCCCCTTGGATTATGGGGGCTTCATTCCRCTCCCCGTCCCCATCTTCCAGCTCAGGGGGCTGGGTACCCCGAGAACAACTGGTCTTACTGTTAAAGACTGACGCAAAGAAGGCATTAAGTACCTCATCCTTTTCCTCATCCTTTGTCACTGTGTTTCCTCCTGCATCCAATAAAGGATGGAGATTGCCCTTCACCCTCCTTTCGTTGTTAATGTATTTATAGTTAATTTCTAGTTGGGCTTTGGCCCTTCTCATTTTCTCCCTGCATAACCTCATGCCATCCTTGTAGTCCTCCTGAGTTGCCTGCCCCTTCTTCCAAAGGTCATAAACTCTCTTTTTTGATCATACCTTCGCATGATCAGAGTGGCAAACCCTCAGCGCACCAAGTGTATACAAGATTCCTGCTTCAGCACTCATTTTTCAGACCATAGATGGAACTGAATAAAACCTCTGCTACAAATATTTCCAAGACTGCAAAGAGTCTAGACTAAGACCCCTTCTTAAGCTTCCTTTTGCAAATGTCCAGAGCCAATCTGTTCTCTCTCAATGCACTGAAGCTTTAAGCAATCTCTCTATGAGCCCAGTTGGCCTTCTTTTCCTATTTGAACTCTTATGCCGAGGTGAATGGGAAGGGAAATATTTTACAAGCACTTGCAGCTCTGTTTAGGTATGACGTTAAACAAGTTGCCTGTGGGAACCATAAGTGTGTATGGCTACTAGGCTTTCCAGGCACAATTTTCTTATCTTTTGCATGTCAAATTACTAGTCTGATCTATGTGCTTGATGCGACAGCAGTATTTGGCCCTCTGTCATGGTTTAACCCTAGCCAGCACCTATACACCACGCAGCCGCTTGCTCACCCCCCCCGCTCCAGTGGGATGGGGGAGAGAATCGGGAGGGCACGAGTAGGAAAACTCGCGGGTTGAGATAAAAACAGTTTAATAATTGAAATAAAGTAGAACAGTAATAGTAACAGTGATAACAACAACAACAACAATAATATACAAAGCAGGCGATGCACAATGCAACTGCTCACCACCTGCCGAACTAACACATAGCCCGAAACGCGAGAGCCCGTCCCGGGATGCCAGAGCCCTTCCCCTTGCTTAGTTTTTATACTGAGCATGACGTCGCATGGTATGGAATACCCCATTGGCCAGCTGGGTCAACCGCCCCGGCTATGCTCCCCCCGCCAGCTTCCCATGCACCTGGCAGGGCATGGGAGGCCGAAAAGTGCCCGGTGCAAGCACCACCCAGCAACACCCAAAACACCGACGGGCCATCAACGCTCCTATTGTACCAAACCCAAAACACAGCACCACCACCACCACCACCCCCCCCAGCTACTGGGAAGAAAGTTAACTCTGTCCCAGCCGGAGCCAGGACACCCTCACAAGGAAACTTAGGACATAAGCAAGCTGTTTTCCATAGTCTTACCCACATTTCTCAAAAGGAGAAATGCAGCCAGGCCCCCGTACGTCTATAGCACTGCTGTGTGAAAGGCGTGTATTCTGTGTGCTCATTCTCGTTCCGGAGCCCTGTCCGCAGTAGAACAGGCGATAGGTGTGCCAGGTGCACCCGCCCTGACGAAAGGCCGGGGGCATTAGGACCGCAGCGTCCTCACTTTTCGCGCCCTTACTTTMGCGCCTTCAGCTGGCGTGTGCCGACCGTCGCCTGCGCACCTTGGTGAAGGTCCTCAACCAGTCAGCCCGCCCTCCTCGGAGCAGCGCTCTGCAGGCGGGGACTCTCCCCTCGGGTCGGGACGCCGCCCGAGGAGACTCCTCGAGGCTGAGAGCCCTCCTCTTACGCAGGTGGGTGACGGTGCCCATTTTGGATCCTCATTCCTGAAGACGGCCCTGTAGTATTAACTCCTCGTACGCCTTCCTGAACCTGTGTTAGTGATGTTGTTGGAGTGTTCAGTGATTTTGATAAGCCTCATTTCTAGTTAGTTCTCTGCTAAACAGTTTCGGTTTAAATAAAGTTTATTTTTTCTATCATCTGCTTAATTTGATTTTTGCGAGCCTCAGCGACAATAGAATCTACCGTCCTTTGGTCCACTCCTCAAAGTAAAAAGGACAACTGAGTGAGAGGAGGTAAAAGTAATACTTTCTCATTTATGGAAAAAAACCACCAAACAACAAAAAAAAAAAAACAAAAAACCCCCAACCAAACAAAGGAAAAACAATATGAAGGATACTTGGTGCAATATGCAATGTTCCTGACTGCACCATCATGTCACTGTGAGTCCTCAGAAAAGCCACGTACTTTGTTTTCCCAACATACAAAAGCTGGGAATGGCGATGATGTCTGTGAAGCTCCTTGAGACCTGTGGGTGAAAAATGCTAACCGTATGCTGACTATTCTTTTTTTTTGCTATTGTAAAAGATGGAAAAGAACAGCATGCCAAGAAAACTTTGGCAAACCGTTTGTTCCCTGCTGTGTTCCCTATCTCTGCTTGTCCCTGCTATATAATTACTTTCTAAGTCTTAAGTCTCTGGATATACTTTGCTGCTCACTGTTGTGTATGTGTTCATTGTATATCAAGCCCAGCGGAGCCCTCATCCCTACTAGGTGTTCTAGTGAGCCGAATGAGATGGAGAAGAACAATCCACCTTCTGGAGAAAAGGTTATGGGAAGGGGGGGCGGGGAAGTTAGTACACAGCAGCTTCTGGTTTGTATTTAATCTAAAATTTCTGGGACACTTAATCTAGCCACTTCCTTCTGCCCTGCTATTAGCCAGTGACATTATAAACCCTTCTGCTGTCACCAGATTGGCCTGAAAGTGCTCTCTGTCATTTATTGGAAAGGTTTTATGGAGAAAGAAAACAGGACTGTTTAGTTAGGTAATAGGTCAGGGCAGTCTAAATAGGCAAGGAGAATGACAACTGCTACCTACCGTCCAATACAAACTGTTCTGTTTGCATCTGCTGTTTCTCCTCCAACTGCTGTTTATTTCCCTGCATTCTTTATGGATGGTTTAAATGGAGGGAAGTAATTCTAATCATCACACGAATGAGAGCACAGGGAAACTGTTTGCATTTTGTAGATTCATATCTACGTGGCAATATACAGTGTATTTGCTGATATTCAGAAACTTCACTGCAGATTATTACTGGCTGCAAAATGGGAAAAGAGTTTTCCAGAAATTTCTGAATATATTAGTACTTTTAATCAAATTTTATCTTAACCACAAGGGTTTGTTCTGTTGGGTTTTTTTTGTTGTTGTTTTTTTGTTTTGTTTTGTTTTTTTTTAAAAGGTGTTGATCAGAAAGCTACTGTAACAAACAATTAAAAAATCATGAAATGTTAACTTTTTTTGACGTGTTCTACCCAGGCCTAGAACTCACTGACTTCTGGTTGCATCTCCCAAAGCTAGTACTGAAGCTAGAACCCAACTATTAAGTTATCTGACTGGTGTGTTCGGAGTTTGATATGATCAACAGCAGGGATGTGAAGGAGGAAACTAACTAATTACTCATTTCATTAAAGAACAATGTTGCAGATTCCAGTAAAAGAAAGAATTGCAATAACCTCACTAGTTTAAGAGAGTGGCCAGTGTCAACAAAATGAGTGGGATTCTCTCCTTTCCCTCTGCTGCCTTTTGTCCCCAGAAGGGTTTCGTGTCATTTCAGCAATGGCTGACAGGAGTCAGTTGAGTGCTGACACGTATTGTGGCACCTGTAAGCATTTTTGACATAATTGACATAGTCCTGCAGGGTTTTGACAAGTTTGTCAACCTAATGAATGGGCAACTGACTTTAAAACCTACCACTAAAGGTCATGTAAGTTGTTCAGTGGAGGATGAAAAATTCTAGTAACCAAATAATAGTTTCTGACTTACTCTGCTTGCCTGAGAAACAGCAAGGGTGGGRGATACTTTACAACCTCCCCCCTCCAGTATTGCTTATGACAGTTAATGGGAAGGGGAGGGGGGAAGCTCTGAAGAATGTTTTTTTCTGTTTTTTTTTATAAGCAAAATTTGGGAAACCTCCATGTATAGTAATATATTTAACGGGGAATGGCCCTGCTTAGTTCAGTGCAACTGCAGTTGTCTTCTTATAAAAGCAGAGTAGATCTTGTTTATGAAAGAAAATGACTCACYATAGCAATAAAGCATCTGCAGATTGCTATAGCCACATATATAACCTTGAGGTTATAAATGAGTAAAAATATTTGATTTAAAAAAATCATCTACATCTATTTAACCAAAATAGTTTTACTTTGCAGACAATGCGTAGACCAAGCCAAACGGCTTGTACTAACAGTTAGATTATAGCAAGTAGACAAGGTATCCACAAATCAGCTGAGCTTTTGTAGCTGTGTAAACAACTAAATTTCATCTCAGAGCAGACTGAAAACCTACCCACGGAGAGTCATCACTGCTCAGCTGACAAGCAGTAACCTCTTAGATTGCTGCAACTCAATCATGGTTCACATCATAGTGGAGCAGTAAGACCTATCAAAATACTCAGGATTTTTTTGTAAAAGTCCTGTGTTTTCCTTGCCCATAAGTAGATCTTACAATATTCAAAAGAAATGTAATTTTGTCTTGCATAAGAACTCCATGATTGCACCTTTAACAGTGCCTTCCAAAGGTCAAAGATATACTGGCCAGGGACAACATATATTAGCCCTACTTAAGGGGAATACTGGTGTTTCTTCAACTGTAGTTCCACACTCTTGTTTAAGTCGTCCAAAGCGCAGAGGACTGTGTTTAACTGATATTTTTCCTCCTTGACAAGACAACGAGTCTATGGACTTACCTCACTGAGACTGGGATATTGACTGTGGTGGGGTTTTGTACTCAAATGGCAGAATAAACATCCAATCAATAATATGTTTTCAGAGCAAACCACAGAGTGTTACGCTAATTTTATCAGAATCATCAGATCAGTAGCAATAACAGCCTGACTAATTTTTACAGGATTAGAATTGCTTAATTGCAATTAATGACCATTTGTCAAGCACATATTATTACAGACTATACCAAAAAGCTTTAGCAATGGGGAGGGGAGAGGGAGTAGAAAAGGAGGACCTAAAACTAATATTTTGTGACTAGATTCCTGGGTTTACTTAACTGCTTTCCCAACTGCATAAAATTGATGTATTTTCCTTTCAGGGAAATGTAATATTCGTGATGCAGAAGGCAATTTTCAAGCTGTCTGTGAGGAACTCTGGCCTCCTATTAAGATATCTAAGCAAAACATCTTGCTTCGTATACACTGCCCCGTACTGCACTTCTCTCTGTCTCCGTGGTCATCTGGGGGTCATCACACTGGTGGTTTACTTGACCGCATTCCTGCAGCCTGGATTCTGCTTTAAACTAAGACAGATGTTAATGAGCTGTTATTGACTCTTCACCAGCAGGAGATAGCAAGAGGATTTTGTTCTCTGTTGCTGAGTAGAACTGGCAAATAAGAGATTTTGGGAGATTCAGTTGCTGAAAGAAGAGGGAAAGACTGAGATATATGTAGTATATTTTTATGTAAAATGCCAATATTGACAGAAGAAAATCAGCTAGCCTTAATGATATTTGCAATTAGACAAGTACCTAAATTGACCCACTGCAAGTTTTTCTGTGCGTTTGGAAATTCAAACCTGTATCTACATTCCCCAGAAAGATTGCACTTTTGTAATGTATCAACCCAGAACCATTGATCCACGCGAGGCTGAACTCACTGGTATCTAAAAACCAGATAAGATCAGAATTTTTGGCAGCCTTAGCTCATTTCTCTATTTGTAAAAATGAGAAAAAAACCATACAAAAGCACAACTTTTATATTTATTTGTTTTGAAGTATTTAAATACCAAGTTTTTAAATATCAGTTCTCTCAGGTATTATGAAAATTTTCTCTTACTTGTTCAGTTGGAGTGGAAATACTATGCATATGTCTTTAACTCCAATATTGACTTTACTGCTGTTTGAGGGCTTTGGAATCTCAGAGGCACAAACCAGACCTTCTGAAGTGCAGTAACTCTAGTAATTTTCATGCACTTTAATAGCTGTAAACTAGAAACTACTTTTGCTGTTCTTTTTCCCTTTCACTTTTATGTTTTTAATCACATTTTCCACTCATGCCACTCCAGGCGATATGACTCATGTTTCATCTGTTAGATCTGAACAAAATATTTGCTTTTTTATTGTTATGCAGATCATTGATATCATTCTGCCATATCTCCACTGATAATTCGGAAGACATTAGGGGACTGAATGTAAGGATAAACTAACATTTACTTTACAGCAGCTCCCCATGAAGACAATCAATCGGGCAGCGAATGAGAAATTGTTTGTTAGTTTGCAGCAGTCTTAGAAGTAAATATACTGAGTCTTTTAAAATGTTATAAACGTTGCATGTGTAACCTYCTAGGGCAAAAACCTTTAAATAATTGACAACTGCAATGATATTTTTTCTTTCCACCTGTTGTAAATATTCAGGTAGTCTGGAACATTAGGCTATTAGTAAGGAATTTCACCTGAATATCATTGAACTTCAGCTTGCCACCTTTAAAATGGAGTGCTGTGGAAAGAAAATAAAAATCGTGAATACTTTCAGTTTTTTCAAGTACTACAATGCAGCCATCTGTGAAACCTCTAGCTGGAACTACAATATTGTGTATTCAGCATTGTGTTTGTAAAGTGTATTGGGAGCATGAATGGTTGGGATAAAAACACAGATTAAATAGCTGCATATTTAGTAAGCACCTTCCACCTTACAGACTGAATGAAGGAGGGGTTTGCTTGGAAAAAACACTATGTTATCCTGTAATTAAAGATATTTTCAGAGAAGAACAAAATGAAGGTTGAAAAGGTGAGCTTAATTCTGCCATTTTCTAACTCCTGAGTATTTGACTTTGCAGTCCTAATACAGTTTTCTTTGTAAGAAACACAAGAGTTCTCATGGCAACTACTTTCTCGAGTGTCTGTTTCAAAACTAAACAAAATTATTCATTTTGGCTAAGCCTTTTCTATCTTTCCAATGCAGATGTTAAGTTTGAGAGACCCAAACTGCCATCAGTATTCCAAGTGCAGCTGTAGTAACTGAGGGTACAGAAGATATGTGACCTGAGTTGCCCTGTTAGAGGTTCCTGTGTAGCTTCTGTCCTCTAGAACTTAACTTGGTTTTGGCAACAGAAATTAATTGGAAATTCATGTTTAGTTTATAGCCAGTAATTTCCAAAKCTTACATAATTTGTGTAGGTATGCAGTGTGCATGAGTGTGGAAGACACACATGCAGCAGAGATACTGATTTGCTCTCTGACTTAATTCAAAAAACCAAACAAGCCCCCTTAAAAATTCTCTGCAGAAAAAGATTTTTCATCTCTGCTGAATGGCTTCTAAAATAATTTCTATTACAACCTCCATACTAAATGTTACCTGTCCATTTCAGGAGACTGTCTGGTACCAGGTATTGAAAAGAAAGTGTAGGAAGCCTCACAGTAGACAGTTACAGGATCATTTTGGCACAAGAGAATGTTTCTTTTTAATTGCCAATGGTTAATAGCTGGCTCAGGTCCAGAAAGATGAAGGAGTTGCCTTCTGTATTGTTTTTGTGCTAATGTAGCTGTCAGTGATCTTGACAACCCCATTACTGTAGGTAATGGAGGTCTGGGGAATCTCATACATTAGAAAAAAACATGGAACATGAGCAATAGGGAACACAATGTGGGGACATCTGAGAGCCTTTGCATGAAGCCTGGCTGGAGATAATAAGCCTTTCCAGACCAAGGTGATTCTTGCAGAACTGCTCTGATGCCTATTTACTTGGGCCGAGTGGTTCTGTGCAATGAGCTGTCTCAGATGTCGGAGGATGGGGGAACATGAGATGAAGATAGTGGAGCAGCCAGCCCAAGACTTCGGTTGGCTTTATGGGCCCAGCTTTTGTGCTAGCCACAGCTGGCTATAAGCAGAGTTAGTTGCTCTCTGTGGATCCCACCTCCTCTGCTCTGGGACAGAGCAGGTTGGTGCTGAAGCATCCAGGCTAGCTCCGAATGCCCTTTCGCTCATACAGCTCTGCTTCAGCTAGTACTCCTAGGTTTATTAATGGCTGGAGGTGGCTAGTCTAATTGTCTGGGAACCTGTGGCACATCTGAACACAGGCTGTATATACCATCCACAGATAACTGACACTTGTCTCCAGTTGTCCAGCTGGTACCTGAATGCTCATGAATTCCTGCTATGAGTGAAAGGAAATGCAACTGGAAAGCAATTAGGTCCCCTGTCATGGTAAACTATGTTAAAAAGCACCATCCTACTCTGAAAAAATGTGTCCAGTGAATTTCATGTGCATCTTTTCCTGGACTGATGGTATTTGAATCCATGTGGAAAGGAAAACAAGCACATGTAGGGAAATCACTAACTCTGGAGGTGCAGCTGGACAGATCCAAGCCCAGCTCTGTGGATTGGCTGCCTTTTCAACCTGTTCATTGACCTGCTTTCTCTTCCCCTGTCCCTCCTCACACAGAGGACGCAGCCTAGGACAATTTTTATCTGCGCAGATAAACTGCAACACTAAGAAATTAAGTGATCCACTAACTTCAGTGGCAGCAAGCCTTATTTTCTTATCCTTTAACCCAGCTGTGCTCTTCCCGGTCCTACTCTTTCCCATGGTGGGAGGAGCCTACTCTTATTCCCAGTTATCCTTAGAACAATAAAATCCAATATCACCTATGTGTCTGCAACATCCTGAGCTCATTTGACTTGATGTAGCTCCCACAAGATACCCATAAGCTCCCACAAGATATCCATAAGCTCCCTGTTGTGTTGCAAAGGGCAGAACGCAATACGGGGCAAATACGCATCCTTCCAAAAACTGCTGTCACAAGGAGAGAGTTGTTTGTTCAATCAAAATCTAGGAAGTAATGTGCTGCCTTAGTCTCTCATTTCTGCTGCTGGATCTTTGAAAGCTTTTCCTCTCCGCTTTTTTTCCCATGCAAATATCTTCCTCTATAGTCATGACAACTAAAGGAAAAGCTATGTTTAAAACAAACAAACAATTATTATTAATCAAATATTTATGAGCATTCATGATGAATATTTATGAAAGATATCAGTGTCTGTTGTAAGATAAGAATCAGTTGTAAATTCTTTGTGTGAAAATAAAAATATACAGTAACTGTTAATGATGTGGCTACTATTATTAGGTACCATTACAGCTGAGTGAACCTTTCAAATGATTTGTTGAAAGATAGGCTGACTGAAATGATTCATAAGTTTGGCAAACTGTTTTGGCCAAGAGCAAACCAGAAATTTTATTCCAAAATCTTCTGAAAAAATGTGGGTTTTTTTTAAATTTTCAAATAAGTTCTTTACATCAGATGTGCAAAAGTGTAATTAAAAAAAAATGTATTTGGCCCAGGTTCTTTTTAGAGGCACACCAAAACTAATTTCTGGTTGATACAGAATGCATATTCCAAATATGTTTTTGTTTGCTTATCAAACTGAAAAATTATTACTGGAACTGAACATAGTTCACCAAGTTAGAATGTTTCATATAAAGCTCTGTTGGTGGTATAGGATGATTCTAGTATTTCTGTGGGAAAAGGGGGATTTCTTTTTCTCTTGTGTTTCTTTGCACTTCAAGATGCATCAAGAGATGCATCGGAAGCCACCGAGGCGAAGGGCTCTGGAGCGGAGRATCGCGACGGGGGACCTTTCCTATAGTGGCAAAACCGCGGCAAAACCCGCGAAGGCAAAAACCCGCGAAGGCAAAAGCCCAGGGAGAGAGAGGGAGCCCCAGCCCCCCCCTCCCCGGGCCGGAGGAGGGAGCTCCTGACGAGCGGCAGCGCTGACTCAGCGTGGGCGGGGACAGGAGGGACGGCGGCCCAACCCCCTCACTTACAAGAGCAGCCCCCAGGGAGCGCGAGCGACCCGGAACGGGGTGAACAGGGCGGGCAAACAGGAGGTGGCGCGTCAGAGGAGTGTGGCGCGGCTGTTCGCGCAGGCAGGGCGTGCAGGGAGGGCGAGCCGGCGGGGCGCAGCCCCCCTCCTGGCTCTAGAGGCCAACTCAACCAACTCCACTAGTGGTCATCGCCCTCCCAGAAGAACAGCTAGCTATGGTTTCCACCCGGCCGAAAGCCGTTGTCAGAAGGAATGTGGCGACCCAGACGGAGCCCTCACACAAGCATACAGCTGTCCAGGTCTCCGGCTGCAGGGAGTGCCTGAGCCTGTCCCTTGTACCGGAGGGCAGCAGAGACAACCCCTGTGTGCGGTGTGACCAGGTGGATGATCTGCTCAGCCTGGTGGC